>CAIGRP010015934.1:22573-36564 GCA_903798385.1 Fraxinus cuspidata
ATTCTTAGTTTTTTCATCACGTTCTTATTTTATAAGTTTTATTGATCAGAAAATATTGTCCTTAATTATGATTTTCATTCAAAGATATTGTTAACGTGCTTTAAAATGAGTATTAAATATTTTAAAATTACAATGGGCAAAGGCACCCTAAGTTCTTCGGTCTAAACTTTTGGTGGCGAATGCAAAGAAATTTATGTTTGTACATTTTATATTAATCCAGAGGAATACAAAAAAGATTATTGACAACGCGGATTCAATTTCTTATTCCGCGTATGAGTAATATGAAAATCACTTAGGGTCTGTTTAATTGCAAGAATGAAATTTGGGTGGAAAGAAATTGAATTTCAGATAATTGAATTGCTTATAACTTGTTTTACTGGAAATTGTCAATTAATTGTGTTTGATTAGTATAATATTTCACTTGGAAAATATTGAAATTTTGGATCTTTTTATATTCGTTTGGCTTTATTTTTATGAAAATTGTCCATTAAAAATATAGAATTTGTTACAATTGGGGATAANATTGCAAGAATGAAATTTGGGTGGAAAGAAATTGAATTTCAGATAATTGAATTGCTTATAACTTGTTTTACTGGAAATTGTCAATTAATTGTGTTTGATTAGTATAATATTTCACTTGGAAAATATTGAAATTTTGGATCTTTTTATATTCGTTTGGCTTTATTTTTATGAAAATTGTCCATTAAAAATATAGAATTTGTTACAATTGGGGATAAAATTTGTTTCCATTGTCAAAATAATAATAATAATAAAAATAAAAAATTGCCTAGAAAAAGTTTTTCCCACCAAAGTGGTGGGAATGTTTTTCCTCAAATACCAAGAAAAATGACCAAAAATGGGATTGGGTGGAAACCATTTGCCAAGAAAATTTTGCCTATTAAACAAGCAAAAAAATGAAAAATGAAAAACCAAATCCTAATTCCATGGAATAGAAATGGGGCTTTAAAGGATATGATTTGTGAATTTGCGGAGAATGACAATGGTCATGCCATATTTATTGTTAACATGTACTTGGAACCCAAAATTCATTTTCGAAAATGAGCAATTTTTGAGAAATAGTTAGGCCAGAAACTTTAGGGGATTATCTAATACATTTATTCCCAACCAAAAATCATGAAATTATTTGTTAATAAAAACCATGCTATGATGTTCCTTTTTTTATTAAGTAGCCCTTGTAATCATTTACGGTTAATGAATTACTATGAATAATTGAAATCCACGGTTTTCTATTGTATTTCAAATTATAGTGTTTGTCTTAGAAATAACCCGAAATATGTTTTACAATTACAATAATGAGACCCAGTAGGATTTGAAGGCCAGACGAATTACAAATCACGAGAACTAGAATCACTTCAATAATAGGTCTGAGAGTGAGTTTTGATTGAATTTCTCAATTGTGCCGCACTTGAGAATTCTGCAAGCGCACCATTTCATCATTTTTTGACTGACTAAATCATTGAATTGAGTTATGAAACTTTATACCGTGGTTTTACAAGAAATTGGGCCCCTTTGAATTTTTCTTGGAATTTACTCAAGTTTGCAAAGCAGTTTTTGTGAAGTTATAAACCCCTAGATTTCTCCCTGGGACTAATTTTGGCACTGTCTAAGTTAAGTCTTCAAATTACTTCCACATTTAATGAGGTTGGATTGGGTGAGTCAGTGTGATATGAGATGTCCATCTACATTGTTGACATCATCAACATTTCTATCTACAAAATATCATCGACAAAATTGTCATCAGTTGACATCAATATATGTGCGTTGGTGATAATCGATGATATCAAAATAAAAAAAAATTGTCAATGACATTAACAAATTCTCTATCAAGTAACAACTACTACATTATCATATATAACTGCTAATAGAGGTGCGTTGATGATACCAAAAAATCACCGATAAATATTAAATTTCGTTAAATCGCCTACAATAATAATGTCGATGATCATCCATGACAATTTTTCCGGGACCATTTGGTCCATTTAATATTTTTCTTATTATCTTTTGAAAGTCACCATAAACTTTTTTGCCTAATGATTGCGGACCTCGTGGGAGTTGGTTGGCTCCACAATGAGGGAGAGGGATGGGATAGGTCGCACCAAGGATGGGGCAAAGATTCATGAGTGTGAACTGAATGAGGTTAGAAACAAATAGTTTTGAAGAAGAATGACGAATAAAGGAGATACGGTAACGTTGAAAAATATATAAAATGAGGTTTCTTAAACTTCCAGTTAGTATGATTTTTGACATTGAAATATCCTCGCGTTATAAAAATGATAATGTGGACTATAAAAATGTATGCGGCTTTCATTCAACTTAAAGTTAAGAGGAAAAAATACTCAAAGATAACATAGGGGCCCATGTTTCCAAATTTATCTTGACGTACATATTAACAATTTTTCGAGTTGTGCTATATGTCTAGCCTCGTGTTAACATAGCACAACTCTAATTTTTCATTATCGGGATCGAGATTTACATATTTAAATAGGTTAGGAACTCAAAATCTCACTTCACAGAACAGAAGCCAAAGCTACGCTGATTGAAAGGAAGGCCAATCCTAATCGTCTTCATCAGTTATCAAAAGTTTGTACGTCATTTTTCAAAACTTTCAAATAAAACTCCTTACTCTATTCTTGTGCAATTGCTCATGCACGTTTAGCTGTCAGCATGTGGACCGCATCAGTAACTGTTTTGACATAAAGGGAAATGATAAAATTGAGAAGCAAAAAATGGCCAACTTCAGGCTTTAGCATATGCTTTCCTCATACAACGAAACTGGTTCAGATGAACATGAAACCTGCAATTCATGTGCCCTATGGCGACAATAAATGTCTCAGTAGGTGTGATGTTGTTTAGCTTTTCTTTTTCTTTTTTTTAACTAATCAAACAAACTTCACAAGGCTTCCTATCCATTTATTAACCACACATTTCGTAAAACTTATAAACAATTAAAAAACTTCACAAGAGAAAAGTACAAGTACTTAAAAGCAACTTCACAAGAGGGAAATGTGCGATCACAAGAAAAGCGGTGGCGTGTTCATACATAAATGGCAACTTCACTCTCGTGTCTACTCTTGTCATGCTATGAATCGAACTGTCAAAGAGATGAAAAGAAGAGTATATGAGTTCAGAAAAGAGAGATAACGACAGGGTCTACACGAGAGACTGGAGAAGTGAGATCACACGGGGTGCACACAAAAGTTGGGAGGGTGTAAATAAGAGTTGGGGAAAGAGAGACGATGTGGTGTAACGTACACAAGGGCCGAGGAAAGAGGGTCGGGAGGATTACCAAATCACAACCCCAGATTGTATGAAAATTCAAGATGAACCAATTTTGCACCTTGCTGGGTGATAATTCTGCTTTAAAACTTTCCTTTTGCATTTGAGTGTGCGAGTATGCATGTGAGATGGGGTGGAAAGGCAACCAAAATACACTAACAGTATCTCAATTATGCTAGGAAAAGAAAATTCTTCTTCTCCCCTTGGATAAACCATCAAAACAGAAATATATACTAAAAAGCTTCAAATAATTTTTGAATTGAATCAAGAAGATAACATCAAGACAATATCAAAATAAAGGAATTCCAACATTACGATAAAAACAAGCTTCGAAGTTCTGAAAACAAAAAAGAGGCAGCAAAATCTTTAAAAAAAACACTTACAAAAGCTAAAATAGCACTTTATGTCAACCCTTGAGAGAGGGTGATTCAAACAATAATAAATTCGACCAATCTAGTAAGATGACCTTGAGAGCAGAATCATAAGGCAGCAAAATGTTAGTTCTCCTTGGAAATCTACTCAGCAACCCACGACAGCACAATTGTATACAAAGACACCGGCATGCTCCTTCACTCCAAGGACCTTCCAGTCCAATGTGCCGTTCTTGACCCCTGATTTTGGATGACAAGAATTCAACACAATAGCTTCGCCTTCAGGAGCTCTTTGACCACCAACTACAAGGAGTGCCTCACCGCAGGCCTTGAAAGCAAGTCCCCAACCATTAGAGGAATCGGCCCTGACAGGAAGTCGTCCGAGTGCATCCCACAAGTTCTTCTTTTTGTCATACTTCTTTACCATGTTTGTTAAATATTCAACAGCATAAAGTTGGTTGTCAACAACCGCAACAAGTGGAGGTGCCTGAGCAGCTCTATTGACGTTAGGATACATGCCCTCAATTTTCCTCCACTTTCTTGTTTTAAGATCAAGCTCCTCCCCACAAGTTAAGGAATCAGTATGACTAGTCATCCCACCAATCACATAGAATTTTCTGTCCATGAAAAACCCAGAGCATAATCTACGGGGGGTATGCATGCTTGGTAACATTTCCCATTTACCCGTCAAAGAATCATAAAGCTCTACAGATTTCAAGACATTTCCATTCTTGTCACTCCCACCAGCTACAACAGCAATTGAGCCAAGAGTATTAGACGCAAATAGGCAACGAGGATGATTCATCCTTTCACACTTCACCCAATCATGACCAGTCGAACTATACTTCCAAATGGCAAAATCAAACAACTCCCGCCCAAATACCAGAAGCTCATTTCCCACTGCTAAAGACTCCTTATCGGCATAATTAAAACACTCATCACACGGGATCTTCGGTAATCTCATCCACTTCTGCCTAAAGGGGTCAAATGCCTCCCATCCCCTAGGATCACAAACCATATACACCCAATGCTCCATAATCCCAAGCTGCCTTCTCAACTCATACAAATAACCGCTTTTAATTAGTGAATTAAACCTCACGTTTAAGCACGACAATGAAGCATAATCCGATCTACAAGCCCGAGCAAGACACATTAAGGCAGCATCATCGTGCAAACCAGGAAGAAAAGATTCACTTGATCCAAAAATATTGCGATGATCATCATCTTCCCTCCTTGAACCCATTTCCATTTCCTCCACAACCAAACAATTGAAAGATGTTTTATTTGCATTGTGAGAAGAACTTGCCAACCTTTTCGACTTTTGGTTGTTGCAATCCATTTTACCAGTTATCATACCCTACTTGAAACAAATGAAGAGATCAATCAAATCCCAGAAGGAAAAACCTCTAAGAATACAATTTTGCTGAATTGTTTTCCTTTGGGTTTCCTTTTTTTCAACTTTACGCCCCAATTATCAGAATAACCTTTCCCAATATCCAGAAGACAATTTTCGATCTTTGAAGTATACTTTTTTCCATCTATCAATTCTAGCCATTAATATATCAATCCAGACACTACTTTCCCATATAAAAAATCTTCACCCTCTACCATCAAACTAACATCTTTATATAAACTCTGTAAATTTATTATACCCATATCACCCCCCAAAAGGAAGAACAAATAAAATCTTCCCACAAAATTTCATTTCTTCTTCATCTAAAGCAATATCCTATTATTTTTTTCCAAACTTATTTCTCATTTTTCACAAGAAACGCAGTGATGTGATACTACGCGCAACAAATATAACTCTAAGCAGATAAATGTTTCAGAAAGAAATCCATCGATTAGGATCCAAACTGGGCTTTGAAATTTAATAGGGTGTTACCGAACAGTCGACGTCATCCTGGCCGGCCATAGGACACGGTTTCCGGAAATAAGCATCCGACGTAATAAAATCGAAGTTTGATCGTATATTACCTGCTGCCAATCATTGGTCGCCGGTGGGTATCACCGAAGCTGGTGGATGTGTGTGTTAACGAGGGAGAGGGAGAGACAACTGATTGGGAGAGAAATGGGCCCAAGTTTTGTGAGAGGAGAAGAAATTAATTTGCATATGCCCTTTAAATTAATATTTATTTGGGATTTTACCTGGTCAAAATGTATTTATCTTTTTTTTAATACTTTTATTTTCTTATATATGATTTATCTTTTCTTTTTAATGCTTTTTTTAAGATATGCATACTTGAGGAATAAAATCAAGATTTTAATTTAAATCAAAATTAATAATTAATTTTATTCGCATATTTACAGGACTTACAACTTTTCAGCTATACATTTCATCAATTTTTATCAAAATCTATTAAAATTTTGATTTAAATTCACACCAATCACAAGTTATATTCGATTTGACAATCAATTTATAAATAATTTATCTAATAAAGTCAAACGGAACCTTAGGTTTTTATTTATATCCAAATTGTCAATAATCCCTAATTTAAATACAAAATAATTGGAAGTCGTCATTATTTAGTTTAAATTTTATTTTCACCCTTCATCTTATTTATTTCAACCTAAAATGTCTTTACATAGCAATTTCATGTATCGCCAATGCAAATTTATGATTATGAGGTTTATTATATAATTTTGTTTAGCAGTCGATATAAAATGTCATTATATGATATACTAGATTTTGATCATTGCCGATTAATAAGGTTTTATGAGGTATAAGTAGTGATAAAATATAGAAGTCAAGATTCAAGCCTTACGAGTCTATGCTTGTTTAAACAAAGTCTCTAATAAGACATTTTTCCTATTTTACTTATTATTAGATCGAAACATAATTAAAATAACACATATTTTGAAAAATTTTAAGAACTTTATACCTATTTTGCAAGTTTCTAACGAAAACATAATTTTTAAAATCATAAATACTTCTCAATATTAATGCTTTGTTCTTCTAATCATTAATGCTTTGAAGTAGGCAGACAAAACTATGTTTTTGGGGCTAGAGTGAGTTGTTTTTTTTTGTTTTTTTTTTTTGGGACTCACTTTCTTCCAAAATTTTAGTGATTCAACATTTTATTAGGCCTAGTTCAAAATAAGACAATATTACTTGTCAAACAAAAATTTGCCCCGCTCTAGGCATGCCTTTTAAAACATTGCCAACTAGCATCAACGTCTAATGCAAGTTTAAAGAAAATTGCTGCAACAATCCTAACATTTGCGATGGGTGAGAATTGACTTTAATATTCAAAATTTAAGAGCATTTTCAAAAGACTTTTTAAACATAATATTTTCTCTATTTTAAAGAATCAACCATCAAAGTTATACTCTAAGATACTTTTTGAATTAACATTTTAATTTACAGGGTAAGTTTGAATTTTTAAATTTAGAAAGTCAAACTTACTTTCTATAATTAAATGCATTTAAAGTATTTTAAATTTCAATGAATGAAAATAATATAATAATTTGGAGTGAAACTAGTAAAAATAGAAGATAAAGAAAAACAATAAATATTTTTTGGAGGTAGTAAATTAAATTTTAAATATAAAGAGTATAGTTGAGTACTTTAAAAATTTTACCTTCTAAATTTATAAATTCTTTAAAATTGTAGAATATACTCTTTAAAAATCGAGAACCTAATGGAGATACTCTAACACTAATATCTTTAACCTTTCAATAATAATGGACATTATTTTGGACATAACATATCATCAGCACGTGAGGAGTTGCAAGTTGGTCTCTAACTTACAAAAGGAGCAAATAGATTCCCAGTCAAATATAAGGTCGATGAGCAATTTGTTACTTTTTATTGATCGGCGATCACTGCGAATTGAACAATAAATTTAGGACATATAATGCAACTTTCACTTCAAATCTAAGAAAAAAAATCTTGAATTTCTATTTATTTACATGTTTTGCAAATGTTTGATTATTTATGCAATTATTCAATTAGTATAAATTAAAATAATAGCAAGTTACGGAAATGAAATTTATTTGGTGCAAATAAAGTTGTTGCCACCCTTGCTAAGTCTAGTACGAAATTTGTGGCCACGAATATCTAAGGGACAAATTATCTACAAAATTAGTAAGTTTTTTTAATTAAGATACTAGTAACTATCTTATCTTAACTCACAAATATCAACTCATAAGAAAATCAGAAAATATATTTGCAGCCAAAATTTAAAAAGTTTGAAATTAGGGGTTTAAAAAAGTTGCATTACAAAATTCATTGATTTTTTTGTCAGACAATTTTATTCGCTGAATTTTATTTTGTTTAGGATAATATTTTTATTTAAATCAAATGCACGCTTTGAATTGTAGAGTGAAGAATTGTATTTTATCAAAGGTATAATATCTAAAATAAGTCGGTATTTATTTTATTTTGAGGGTTGGCCAATTGAAGCTTTATTAAATTATATAAGCAGAATGGGTGCAACCATGAAAATGAGGAGTTAGAGGATGTCAGTTGGGTGGTTCAATGAGATAGAGAGAAGGGACTGATAATCCACATGCTTTCTACCTGCAAATGGCCAGTCATTCAATCGTCTACGAATTGATCACTAACTGGACCATGCATTCTTGATTTTACATTACATCTTTTATATAATTTTTTCCTTTTTTCAGCCACTCCATGCATCATCATCATCATTACTATTACTACATATACGTTGAGAATCGGACGTGGTCGAAATTCTAACATGTGGCTAAGATGTTCAATCGATTTTTCATGAGCTCTTCCTTTTCACCCGAAGAATGAATTCATCTGCAAGAATTGAATTGGTAAAATTTATGTGACACAACATCATAAGCATGCTAGACGCTTCTCAAATCTAGGTCTCTCGGCGCATAGCTCAGTAGTGCAAATGACAGGAGTGAGGTAGTCTCTACTGAGTGGCAGCCGCAATGTGAGGGTTCGATTCATGCCTCTTACAAGATATGAAATTTGATTCTTTGTGGGCACCAGTATGACAGCTCTTGTACCCTGGTCTGTTGAGACAAATCTCGCGATTTACTTCCTCCATAATGCTCTAAGGGCGGGGTGGTGGAGGACCCCTCAAGATTGAGGTTCAACCTTTTAGAAGCTTCTCAAATCTAACACAACTATCGAGGTTGAGCTCAACTTTAAAATCTAACTCAACCCTACGTCTCAACCCGAGATTATTTTGAATTCAAATATTTTGTTAGAGGTAAAAGATAGGGACTGGGCAAAGGCCAAGCGGCTTGGGGTGGCTTGATCAGTATGAAATGGCATATTATAGGCTCTCTTTACATTTTTTCTTTGTTGCAAGAATATACACACACACACACATATATATGTATATATGTATATGTATGTATGTATGTATGTATTTATGTATGTTTAGCTCGATATACATCGTGTCAAGGGATATTTTTAGACAGCACTAGTTAGGTTTGATTGGCAAAAAAATGTGGACCATGCTTAGTTCATTAATTTGCTCTAAATGAAAAATTACGGGGGAGCAAGAGTGACTAGATATATACTTTAACGGGGGAGCAAGAGTGACTAGAAACTTACACGACATCCACTATTGCACCATACCGTTATGTCAATAATAAAAAACAGTTAAAACTTCTTTGCCAACACAACAACATGGGTCAATGACATCAGTTAATCACTTATCAATAAGCAACTAATTTAAACTATTATGTTGTAACTTATAATCAATAAATAATCACTTATTGGTGCAAACATGCGATCGATCGAAGTAATCTGATTGGATATAAAACGGTTGTATTGACAAGTTGTGACACTGACACCAATCAAGTGGATCTACACCCAAAAGGTAATTATCTGCGCTAAACTTAGATCAACCATCATCTTTATGAGAAATAAACAATCAACAATCACACTTAACATTATGGAAATCCCCCACAACCTCCACCCCATCTAACCAAACCCAAATGTAATATAAATTTTTTTTTTCTATTTGAAACTTTTAAGGTGTGAATTAAATTTTTCGAATACTTCATTAGTAAGATAAAATTATTGCACTTGTAGTGCGATATCGACTGAACAAATTTTAAATCGCTTAAATCATTTGCCAAATGTTAAGTAGACATGATCTTTTCTAATGTCTATCGTGGAAGAAGACATGGCCTTTTCTTACGGAACGTTATTTGTTAGTGAATTAGAACTATCAATAACAAAAGTAGATGTTATGAAAAATAGATACTCAAAATTTATGTCAAGCTTTAAATTATATAGAGGTTCTCATTAAAAACTCAAAGCTTGGAGCATCTTTTGGGTCTGTTTGGCATGATATTTTGCTTTTACTTTTGTTTCCTGTAGAAGGGTTCTTGGAGGGAGTTATCTTAGTTTTTATTTAGAAACTAATTTTTAATAAAACTTCTAATTCCGAAAGTGATTTTAGAGGAAGTCACGTTGGACCAACTTTCTCTAAAAGTTCTTCTAACTAGAAGAAACACTTTCATAAAATTAGACAAATGAGTCCAAAAGTAGCTTTTGAGTTTTAAAAACCCTTTTTAATTTTTCGAAAGTCATGCAAAACGGGCTCTTATGTTACATTCTATGGATTGTCATTTGGGTGGAATGTAAGTAGAAAGATTTTTATCTACATGTAATTGAGGTCTAATAAATAGACAATAGTTCAAGTAGTGCCATCTATCTTTAATAGACGAAGTGAGTCGTATAATTCATTGTCCAATGCATCGAAGCACTCACGACTCCATTGGATGAATAAGAGGACTCACGATTGCCTCTTAACATGTGATTCATTTCTATTAGATGATAGATATCATTATTCATAATTCAAATTTCATCTTTGATGTACATTGAATAAGAAAGAAAAAGTAATAAACAAGCGAGAGAGAAAGATATGTTCAAATTTTATCACACGATTATGACCAACAAGGCATCTACATCTAGACAATCCTCTTAAAAATATCTATTTTTGTTATCGCCACATCAGCTAAACAGAGTTCCACCTATATTGCTTTGGAGAATAGACACTAGGAGAGGGAAAGGGGCAGGAGGAAGAGAAGGTGTAGAGAGAGAGAGAGAGAGAGAGAGAGAGAGAGAGATGGGAAATGAGAAGAAAGAACATGCAGAAATAGATTAGAATGAAGGTCGGGTGGGTGAAGATGAAGATTTTTTTTTTTTCCCCTTTCTCTTTCTTTTCCATTATTTATTTTTATTGTTTTAGGTAGGAAACTGTAACGTTGCCATTTTGCCATTTTAAAAATGATCAAATGTGATAATTATATTTTATACACTTATTAGGGGCCTAAAATATTGATATTTGATAATTCTTTTGACAAAATATGTCCTAAATTGTTGTATTTTATGTTATGTAGGTAAAAATCAATAGTTAAACGAGATATTGGAAGAAACAAAAGAAAATCAAGGAAAAATAGCAAAGTTTAAAGTTTAAGAATCAAATTGTAAATATTCAATAGTTAATTCAGACCAGAAGACGTTTCTTAAAAGATTATTATGAGACAATTGGATGGAACTAGAATTCAAAAATGAATGAAATATGATCAAAATTTTGTCAAAACCAATTTTCAATCGCACAAGTTATATTCTAGATTTTTAGTCAAAGATTGAAACTCATTTTTGGCATAGTAAATGTTCGAGATGGAAAATTTAATTTCTAACAAAGTTGTATTCATTTGAATTAGCTTTCCAACACATTTTGAATCTCATCAATCAGATATCAGAAGATAAAATTATGGCCAAAATATTGACTGACGTGCATAGACAAAAAAATCCGCACATGAAGACAATTTTCCTTATTCAATTGGAACACTTTTGAAAATCAATTTGGACCTGATTTTCAACCAATCTTCTACTCCTACAAATACCTAACAATAGAATACATATTAGAGATCGCTCACATACATCTCATACTTCCATATTCATCAATTTACTTCCATATCCATCAATTATTATCGTCAAATGAGGAAAATTCTTAGTTTTTGTGAGAGAATTGAATGGGATTTGCAAGAATTCAATCAAGTGAAGATTCAGAATTGATTTTTGGGTAAAGAAGAGAAGATGCAAGTGGAGATTCATCAAGATACCTGATGTGATCCATGATGTGAGAGCACGTTCGGGTAAGGATCAATCAATCGTTGAGGGAGGATCGATGACTAGGTCGCGAGTGAAATGAGTCAAGAAGGTTATGAGATTGCTTGCTCAAACTACGGTAGACGAAATATTGATCACAACAAGCAAATGAACAAGTTTTGTGTTGGATTTGGAAGAAAAAACAAGATGGATCAACTTGGTTCAAGCAGCGGACGAGAAAGTTGGAAAAGTAACTATGTGACCGCATAGTTACTTTAGGCATGCGACATCATGTCTCTTTATCGAGACTCAAAAGAGGTAATTTTTTTGAACTATGCGACCACATGCTCCAACACTATGTAGCCGCATAGTACAAGTTCGACACCGAATTTTTCATTTTTTGAAAAGAATCTTATTGTATTTATGGTAATTCTTGATATTATCAATATTAATTCCATTTTCTAGTTAGGTTTTATGGGTTTCCTATAAATAGAACGCATTCCATTTATTGTAAAACACACAATTATTAAGAGATTATTGCAAGGCATTATTGCTTTCCTCTTATTCTCCATTCAATTAATTCTGAACTTATCAAGATTATTTTCTTGTGGCGTTCGAACAAATCAAGTGAGATTCTTGAGTTTTGTAATCACGAGGTCAACATATTGTCAGTAATTGTGTTGGTTCATTGGTTCAATATTTTTGAATCGAACTTAAACGTTGATTTCTTGATTTTCTTAGGTTGAGTCAACCTTGTGTGAAATTCTTAATTGTTATTGTTACACTAAAAATGGAATAATAAGAGGGATTCGATATTTTAACAATGTATCTCACATATTTAAAAAACGCATTCACTTACTTTCATTAGTTTAATTGATAATTTAGGTATTAGTATAGAAAATATCACAAAATTTGTTTGTTATTCGATTAAAATTGTAATTAATTTTAATTCGATCAAACACATAGTTCTCGTGGTTCGATACTCTATTCATCATTATATTACTTGACCGCGATCCCCATGCACCGTGAGTTTTCAAAGGATCAAAATGCTTGACTTTTGATCAATTAACAACCATTTGAACATAATTTGTCCAAATATCTTTATATCTCACATTTATTGAAATTTGGGACCTCTACAACAAATTTCCTTGAGATAATTTTATATTTTGTAGTCTTCGCCTCTTTTGTTTTGTGATCCAATCTATGCGTGTCCCTTCTTCCCCCTAATCTTTCTGGCACTCCACCATCTTTTTTTTCATAAATAGATTGATAGGTGCACCCCATATTGCCTTCAGATGAAAAATAAAAAATAAAAGGAAATAAAAGGAAAAAATGTTTAGCAAACCAAGGTTCCAAATATTGAAGCTTGAGATCTTCAAAAGTTTTGAAAGTGAGCCAAAACCACAAAATAGATGTAAAAGCAAATAATTTATGTTCAGATTGAAATTAAAAGACAATAAAAACGATCTAAGATCATTTGTCATTCAAAAGTTAATTAGGCCACATTAGAATTATGTCTGAAACCTTCAAATTCCGTCTGTTATGTAATCAATTCATTTAAATATTGGATGGCGAACTAGGTGTTGCAAGTATGAAACAATTTACAAAATGAAATAAAGTTTGATGACCAATATGCAATGTTCTAAAAATCGTAATGAGTGATGATGTGTGGAAGTCAAGTTTCGTTCAATGCGTGTCTAGGCGAGGCTTAAATGTAAAAAAAAGTGTAGAAAAATCCTTTCTTATTTTATTATTATTTTAAAATTTTAATCAATTCAAAAATCACTTAATAATACATACCAATTATAAAACGCAGTTTTAAGAGTTTAACAAAATAAATATATTTTCGAACAATAAATAAAATATAATGTAATAGTGCTAATTGAAATATCCAGAGAGTTTTATTTTTTATTAATTAGTAGAAGATATGAAAATTATTAATAAAATTAATAAAATATAAATAACTATTTATATAATAGTACAATTCACTGCAGTTAAATCAAATATGCAATACACTGCAATTAAATCAATTGTACTATGTACTACAGTCAAACTAAAAATTCTTATCCAACGTCGAAGATTTACAACAAAATGCTCGGAAATGCCCTCTATAAATTAGTGGATGATATGTGTATTTTGTACACTTATTTAGGCCATTAAATTAGAGTATTTATTAGTGATTAGAATGAGTTATAGCTTAATTTGTGTTAATTATGTTTGTTAGGTTGAACTCAATGCAAATTGATGGATTTGGAAGAAATAAATAAAAA
>CAIGRP010015947.1:0-26140 GCA_903798385.1 Fraxinus cuspidata
ACTATCGAAGTCTTATAAACTAGCTTCGAAATGACGAGGTCTTATAGCTAAACTCAACAACAGTGAGAGACGAGGAATAAACATCTCGGGAAACCAGGAATAAGCATCTGGCAAAGCGGGGAATATACATCCCGCGAATAGCTCTCAAACTTTCGGAGTCTTATAAGCGGGCCTCAGATAGACGAGGTCTTATAGCTAGGCTCAACAATAGTGCTATCAGAGTCTTATAAGTAGGCCTCGGATTGACGAGGTCTTATAGCTAGGCTCAACGATAATGAGAAGCGAGGAATAAACATCTCACGATTTAATTGACGAGGTCTTATAGCTAGGCTCAACGATAATGAGAAGCGACGAATAAACATCTCACGATTTGCCTATTCCTTTTTCAAAGAACAAGGACTTATATAAATACCGTCTCTTCCTTTATTCAAGGAACGAAGACTCCAAGAAATATCGCATCTTCCTTTATTCAAGAATAAGAACTCCAAAATGGTGTCTCTGATAATAAGAAATCCACAAGCTAAAGCTTCCCTTCAATAATAATAAAAAGATCCCAAGCTGGGGTTGCCTTCAATAATCAAAAGTGCCTTAAATAAGAGAAATCAGGGCAATACATTTTTGCCAAATACATGGTGCGTGCCAATGGCCATTTCCAAGATACGTGGGGGCAAAGATGGGATGACAACTCGTTTCCCACAATTAAATTAAGCTCCATCATCGTCCCCTTTCGACATTCCATGCACAGTTTTTATTTCCTATACAGTTTCATGCCATGAAAAATATTGTTTGGCATATCATAAACAAGTCCAACATATCTTCACAAAAACCTAATTGCATCTTTGGATTACTTTGAATATGCTTATCCCAAAAAGTCATAATCAACAATTCTGAATGTAAGTAAATTTTTCGGGAAAAAATTGTTTCCAAAGACGACCAGTGTCATATAAGAAATACATACTCCGAAATCCTATCATGGCATTAAATCTGCAAAGTATAGGTATCCACATAGAAAGTACCAATTCATACGCACTTGATGCCAAACCAAGAATGAAAGTCCTTGGGAGGTTGGAGTATTAAAATAAACATTGCCAGTAGAAATTATCCTATTTTGGAGTAAAAGGCACGCCACAGCCAAGTTGTCATCCCCATCAACATTAATGTTGAAACAATAGAACAAAGCAAGTGTGAAGGCCATGCAATACTGGCTGCCTCAACGGCGAGGTCGGAGGTTGCGGCGTTCCATCAGGCAAGCTGTTTAAATATTCATGGCTCAAATCATTTTTGTAGCAACACCAGCTGAAGACTTGTCAAGATTCAAAGAAGTCCACCAAAGAAATCCCATTTGAAGTTGTCGCCGAATGCTATGGTGGGCTGCGAACTCTTCGCTGTTTTTACCAAGATTATCCTTGGACACAGAGGTCTTGTAGTAGAATTCCATCTTTGTCTTTTTCTTTTTTCTTTTTTGGTGGGCAGAATAGTTAGAAAATGTAATGACCGGCAGAAGTGGAATAAGGTGGAAGGAATTTCTTAGAACTCAGTACTTGCCAAAATTTAGATAAAAATAATGGACGCCCGTTTCCTTGAATTTATGCTTGAAAATGCTATCAAATGTTTACAGTTTTGATAAACACAAATGCCTGCCGTCTTCTTCCGCAATCACATGGCTGAATCTCTCAACTTGATGTAGCAAAGTTTCTTTCGATATCCATTTGCAATAGCCACTTTCTTAGTGGTTTTGTTTCATTTTGTTGGCTGTTTTCCTCGCTGGAAATTCCTTTTACCAGGGAACTTTCGTATCTTGGCCGGTGGCCACTCTTCTTTCATATTTGGTTGCTGTCTTTGGTAGAGAAACTATCGGGAAAAAATTATATCTTCAGCTCCTGCCTTTGCTGTTTTCCAGTAGATAACTACCTAGAAAACCATATTTTCCGGTAAAGAAACTGTCCGGAAAAATTATATTTTCTGGTCCCCTTTTGATTGTGGTATAACATGGTTAATGTACCGTTTTCCACAGATGGCGCCAAGCTGTTGACACCAAAAAATGTGCCAACAGAATCCCTGACACATCCCCTCCAGGTGGATATCACCTGCACACTGAACACGCCGTTAGAAGGCAAAGACCTTAGGTCAAGAAAAATGTCCGGCGAAAGTCAACGGCCGGACAAAATAAAAAATAGTGCAAGGGAGGAAGAGGGAATTTGGATAGGGTTAGAGAACATACCTTAATATGAAATGATTCACATATATATATAGAAAAATGTAAGTGGGCCATATGGGCCTTGTCCAAGCCCAAAATCGAAGTTCATGAGGCCCTTTAACCGAGACACTATGTAAGTGGATGAGGCCTGGATGAGGAGAAGAGCCGAGGCTCTTCACAATGAGGACCTACAATCCGAGACTCCCTTAGGCTAAAACTCATGCTATCTTTTAGATGATCATTTAAGTCAATGCCACGTCGGCATGTGGGACCCTTCCTATCATGTGCGTGCCACGTAATTTATGGGAGTAATAGTTAGTATTGGTATTATGGGAAAGTTAGGATTCTAGAGAGTAATTTTTTAAGGATAATCATATTGATTATATGTTTTTCTTATGCTGTAATACTTTTAAACACATTAATGATACTTTCGATACATCGTGTTGGATTTAGTGGAATAAGATCAGGGAGGATACCATTAGCGGAATAGTATTGAGTTAGTTTAGATATCATTGTTCTAATAGGGCATTTAGTACTACATCATTTTAGAAGACTGTATAAGTAATGAAAATTAAAATAGATATTACGAGAAAAACAAATTGACGGTGTAGTTGATGGTGATTGCCAGTGAGAGTTTGGTAGGAGGGTATGCCGGGAGCAATAGTGTAGACATGAGAAACTTCAATTCTTTTTTCTTGATGAACTATAAGAATTGTATGTGTTAGACAGGTGTATGGTTTCCAAAAATAAAGAATCGGCATTAATTATGTCAATGGTCACTTAATAGAATATATCATTTTCCATTTACCTGAAAAATAATAAACAAATAAAGTTTAGATGCCATGACTCAGTTTGACTGGAGGATAATGCACTGTGCCACTATTCTGAAGAGTAAAGCAAAATCATCTAAAATTATATAATCTTACCTTCAAGTATAGGCATATGCAACACTTTCATGTCCACCTTCCAAGCCAAGCCATGTACCCCCACAAATCCCTCCATTTGATCCATACTTATAAATTAATTCCCCAGCGAAGTTCACTTCATTTATGTAAATCAAACAATCTAGCATAACAAAACACAAACCTAAATATTATGGACAAGATTCTATTTCTTGCCTTTATGGTTTTGCTTCTGGTGCCTTGTAGAAATGCAGATTCAAAATTTTCTCGAAAATTCGAGGTTTTTGGGGAGCTCGAGAATTTGGACGTAGAAGAAAATGGAGACGAGGAATTCGATCTGTTGGAGTTACCATCATGGGAATCTGATCGCGCAAACAAGATTCTTGTGAATGTGGATGCATTTGGTGCAGCTGGAGATGGAACATCGGATGATACTCAGGTGAATGTGTATGTTGTAACACCATTTAACGATCCCTTTTTTTTTTTTTTTTCTATTTCTTAAAATTTACTTTCTTTTGCATGTTTGTCTTACTATCTTCAGGCATTTGGAAATGCGTGGAAACAAGCTTGCTCTACACCAAAATCAGTATTTCTGGTTCCTGAAGGACGCTGTTATCTAGTCAATGCAACACGATTCAGAGGGCCTTGTGCTGACAAGTTAGTAATCCTGGTATATCTCTCTCTATAATGGATTATGCTTTGCTTTTTTGTTTTACTAATACACAAATCAGTGATACAGATTGAAGGTACGATTGTAGCACCAGATGAACCAAAGAGTTGGGACCCTAAAAACCCAAGGATTTGGCTTGAATTTTACAATTTAACCAAGGTTCTTTTCCAAGGAGGTGGAGTCATTGATGGCTCAGGCAGCAAATGGTGGGCAGCATCTTGCAAAAAGAACAAGTCCAATGTAATTTTCATTTACTTATTCAGGTTTTAACAAACCATATCCAAACTGTTTATTTATGTTTTTAACTTTTACGTTTTTTTTTCCAGCCATGCAAAGGAGCACCAACTGTGAGGTTCTTATCCATACTAATTAGATCTATCAAGCGAACACCGTGAGTACTATGCAGCTAAACTAAACACTGTGCAGAAATGCGAACTTATTATGATAAAATTGCAGGCTTTGACAATAGATTCAAGCTCTGCCATAAGGGTGAAAGGCCTTACAATTCAAAACAGCCAACAGATGCACTTTGTCATTTCAAAATCCAACTCTGTGCGCGTGTCTGATGTAAAAGTTTCAGCACCCGAGGATAGTCCCAACACTGATGGAATCCATATCACTGAATCAACAAACATAATACTCCAGAATTGCAAAATTGGAACAGGTTCTCTTTATATGCCTTCCTACATGCATATTGCATTTAACTTGAGTAGATTTGATATTTTCCTCAAAGAATATATCTATTGGCAAAAATTTAATGAATCCATATGTCACATTATTATCAACTCCTTAAACGTCATGATGTTCAGGAGACGACTGTGTTTCAATTGTCAACGCCAGCTCAAATATCAAGATGAAGACCATCTATTGTGGACCTGGTCATGGAATCAGGTATAATATACATTAGTAGTTCTCCACATTTTGCATAATTAGGTACAAAATTCTTATTGAATTAGATTACAACAATCAAGGAATAGCACATTTAAGAATCAGTTCGAATTTGTATTCTATATTGTTGTACTTACTTGCAAAGTATCTTTCATGACCGTGATACACCAGCATAGGTAGTCTTGGGAAAAACAACTCCACCGGTATAGTTGAAAATGTAGTTCTGGATAATGCATTCCTCCGAGGTTCAACGAATGGCCTTAGGATCAAGACTTGGCAGGTAATTTTCTCGTCTTCAGCACAGAGAAAATGCAAGCGGTCACTCAATATGTTATCATCAAATGTGCATTTTTCTGCTCCATCACCCGTCATTATCCTTGTTCATTTGAGAACTGAAGGAAAGTCGGGGTGTTTTATAGGGAGGATCTGGTTATGTTCGTGCAGTACGCTACCAAAATGTGATGATGCAAGATGTTTCAAACCCCATTATCATCGACCAATTTTACTGTGATTCACCATCAGCTTGTCAAAATCAGGTGAATATATTGGTGAATGACAACTTTTTTGGTGTTAAAATTGTTTTCTCCATAAAAAATCGTAAATGTGCTCTCTTTTCATTCTTAATAGACTTCAGCAGTGGCAGTAAGCCAAATCATGTACCGCAACATCAGTGGAACTTCAAGAAGCCAAAATGCCATGAAATTTGCTTGTAGCGACACTGTACCTTGCACCCACATAGTGCTCAATAACATCAACTTACAGAGAAAGGATGGCAAAGTTGAAACCTACTGCAATTCTGCTGCCGGCTTTGGTTATGGATACATTCAACCTTCGGCCGAATGTCTTGCTTCCTCGGATAAGGACATCATTAATAAACTGGAAAAAGAAACAGAATATCTCATCCATAGTGAACTCTGAGTCAGTTTTCCTTTCTATATACTTAGCACTATAAAATTGTATTGGACCGTACACATTAACTGTTGTAGTGTATTGTATTGATTGGAGCCATTTGGGACTCTTTTAAGATTCCACAATGATACTCTAGCTGAATTCAACGTCATATAAAAGTATTAACATATTTTTGATGATATCAATTCTCGTTGTGCCATGATGGTTTCTGTTTTTGTTAGCATGATCAACTTTCACATTGGAAGGACTTCCATTGAAATTCGGGGGGGGGGAAGAGTGATTATTATCAATTATTTAATAGTTATCAGTAATAATCTAAATATTTTGATTAATTATGTCCCAACTTCCTTGCACTGAGTATCATTGTGTGCTACCTCTACCAGCTGAAAGTGAAAAAATGTAATTTCTAATGCATTTAAAAAGTACGAGGCTCTCAATTGAAATTCTGTGTATTCCATCCAAAGTAAAAGGGAGAATAATGAAGATTATGTTGAAATGTAGTATTTAATACAATTCGTTTGGTGAGATTGTGCCACTGCAACAATAGGAGAGGAAAAACATAATTTCAACATCAAGATATGATGTAATGTTTTTCTTCAGTAGTTGCAATCAAAACTTCAGTCGACCTTAAGAACCTCCATGACGGAGAACCAGAACAGATCGATAAAGGGCAGCAACATGGAGGAAGCATATCAACACGACGATGAAATCATCGAGAAGACCAATGATACCTAGCAGTGCTGTCACGGGAAAAGAAGGGAAAAGTTGAACTAACAAAACCATAATAAGGAAGCAAATAGAAGGCAATTTGCAACCATTGTACCTTACCTTCAGGGATAATGTCCACCGGGCTAAGGACATATATAGCACTCACTATCATCTGCAAATTAGCAAAATAAAAATCATAAACTAATCAAAAGTAAAAAGTTCACTTAATGAACATCAAGGTAAAAACATTGTATAACTCTAAAAGCATCCATCCAATTGTATCCCTAAGGTATGAATTGCAAATAGCAGGTCAAAGAAGTGGCTTAGCATACTTAGAGCATGTTTGAACCCCATTTTGGGTGTAGAATGTATTTTGGAATAGTAGATTGGTGGAGAATGCGTGGTTAAAAAATAAGGACAAGTTTTGAATTTGCATGTAATATTATTTTATTAAAGAATGCGTAGTTGAAAAGAACAGAGAAAAATGTATTTTGAAAATAATGGGGATCAAACAAGAGCTTAGCATGTAAACGAGAAACTTCAAAATGCCCTGCAGTAAAAATTTAGGGGTTATGCTTGAAATTTTCGTGCGCATACTCATTATGGCCTCTCATTTGAGCTACTTTCATGAACCAGAAAGCTGTGTCAAATAGAAGTTCTTGAGGTGAACTTTTACCAAATCTTTATACTGAAGTTTACTATACTTAAGTTCAGAAACATGTTTACATTTTCCTTGTTTCTCTAAAGTTTTTCATGTTAATAAACCTTCACTTAACAGATGATAACTACCAAATAAAATAACATGGCTGCTACATGTAATGCGAGTACGGCTGTCAAAAATGAAACGTGATAACAAATGCTGTCATAGTTGCATATTGGTGAGTGACAACTTAACTGCCAGATAAACACGTGCCCGCATAACAAGCGGAAGTGATCTTCGTGGATTGATCAAATCTTGCAACAATCTCTTGAGAAGAAAAGGAAGGTCTTGCATTCTCTGCCAACAAGAAGGATATTGTGTTATTAATCCTATGAGAATGAAATGTGACAATTTCTAAGACGTGCACTTCGCGACATAAAGGATGAGAACATGAAGACCAAGAAGTAGATTGGACGTCTAAACATGAATAAAATACTCTCAAGTCTTCAAGAGCCAAAAATGCTATAAGAGATTACGCTACAAAACAGAGCAGTGCCATATTTCATTATACTAATCTAAAAATGCATAGCTCAAACTACTCTTACTAGCCCATCATTTTCTTTCGAAGATGATTTACAATCAGAAGAATAACTGCAGTAAAAGAAATAGAAATTCCAACCCGATATTAAACATAAAATAAGATATTATTTAGCTCAATCATCATTTCTAAACCATTCAACCACTAACTTGCACAACTCTGGGAAATACAATAATTTCCATCTCATCGATGCAATGTGTCAAGATGACATTAAAAAGCCACGGTCAGATTTTGGGTTACATAACTGGAGTCAAAATCCTTCAATAATGTGAGAGTAAATGAAAAGGATTTGCATTAACAATGAAAGGCAAGTCTCGTATGATATAATTATATCATTCGGACCTTGACCATATAAAGTCTGGCTTGAAAGGGCTCATTAACACCCCTGGGGACCTAGGTGAAAGCTGAGTTTTAGGTAGATCTTTTATTACAATTTCCTATAACTTATTAATATTAGAAGCAGTGAATTTTTTACTGAAAAGAATCAAAGATTTAAAATAAATTGAACACGGTAGTACAAAACATTTAGGACATAAAAACTCACGCCAGACTGAAAGTCACAGGAGTCAAAAGTTCAAAAAAAAAAAAAGTAAAAAGGCACCGTTTCATTGCTCAAAGGCATGACAAAAAAGAAACAAGTATCTGCTAAAATTTTTTCACTCAGCTAAAATGAGGTGGAATTGAAGACAAAGGCACAAATAACCAGGAACTTTAAAGTGTGATAACTAAGACGCCATGAACTTAAAATATACCTGCATAAGACCATTTGTACATCCACCAAATATACGGTTATATCTTTCTGTCCTCTGTAAAACCTCACCAACTTCAGGATCCTGGCGCTGCCTTGATGAAGCCTCATTGGGAACCAACAGGGTGATCTCACGTCGACATAGGGGACATTTACAAGGATGAAGAGCAGATCCATGATTCCAAACTTGTAATATACAATTACCTAACAAGGACCACATTAATATATAACCATCACAGTAACCATGGATTAAGACAGAAAAGCATATCAATGTCATATTGTCAAAATCAGCCTGACTTTTGAACTGAGGGAATATTATATATTAGGCTGCCCTGGAAACACACTATTAGGGACTCAAAATTGGATTTTCTTAAAGAATCTTTACAAGGTTTGAATGGAATCATTTATAATTCCATGACCTAATTCTATAAGCCCGATGAAACATTTGTTTATTTACTGATTTGTGTGCTCGAAACCAGTGTAATGCCCTTAACATAAATCTAGTGCTCAATAACCATAAGATAAAGTGTTGGTGATAATTAAATAAGCATTTCCGGTTGATCATAATTCTGCCATAGAATATATTTACATTCCATTTGCTCGTTGGCATCCCAAAAGTACTCAATGGCGCCCGGGATAACCATTGATAATGAATACTTCTCTGAGTCTTAAACGCGGAAAAATACAAGTGTAATAAAGAGTACAAATTATTCCATATGATTGCAAGATAGTTCAACCTTGAAATTCAATAACTTCAAAATAGTAAGAACAATAATTAGATGAAACTATCATCGCGAATCTCTATCTTCACATGTGGGTTTAATTTCAAAAAACAAATGGGACCAAGAATTGAATTGATTATTACAAAAAAATCAAGGCTTGCAAAGATATCCATAGCGTAAAAAACGACTCACCGCAGAACCAATGAGAGCAATTGGCCTGGCAGGGAATGTGAAAATTGGCGTGGCATATTGAGCAGAAATCATTCTCCGGCGGCCCCTCCATTTCTTCGATTCTTTCAACTGCAATCACCCTTTAACCTTTTCTTAATTAATTCTGGATTGATTGGTTTATAGCTTTCTCCAATACGGGGTGCATAATAGGGATGTGTGCTGGTTAGGAGAGGAGAGGATAGTTAATACGCTAAAAACTTAGCCACGAAGATATTGAACAATCAAGATTTGAAAAGGATTAAATTTTTTTTTCTTTTTTTACCCACCACAACCAAATTTGTTGTCAAAACGTAAAACTATCAAAATTAAAAAGTAGTAATTACAATTTTAATATCCACATTTCTTATTCTTTTACAACTTATACTCAATTTTTTTTTTTTATGTACTACACTATCTCAAACTTTTAAAACATTATTTTTTATCACCCCCCCCCCCACCCCCCATCTTCTTTCTCTCATTATTTTATTTAATCCCTTTCAAAACCCTCTTAAATCTATCACCCTAAATTCTTCATTTCTTCTCATTCCCAACTTTAAAACCCTCGTACTCCAATCACCACCCTCCAATGGCGGACACTACGAACAGCCACCACCGGAACACTTCTACAAGTTTGTATGCATCTATTTTGGAACTTCAATTTTTCTTAAACTCAACATCAACTTCAAGTAACTCACTCAATTTTTTTGTGGGATTTCTCATTTGCATAGAAATCTTTCAATTTAATCTCAAGAACACGAGCACTTGATATGTTCCAGAGCGACGTAGACATGATCGGTCTGAGAGTTTTGCAAATGCTTCTAGGGAGGCTCAATTTTTTGGCGAGAGAGAGCCCACTAGAGAAGGCAATTTTGTGAAGTTTTAAACGAGATACAACCCATTGATCCAAAGTGGTTTTGTGAAGAATCGAAAATGGTTTTCAAGGAGTGTGTTGAAGAAAATGAAGGCCAAATGTTTGGTGAAACGTGAGAAATATGAAGGTGAGGTTAATGGAGAAAAATGAGTTGGATTCATTAATCTAGCAATTGCAAAAAATCTAGGAAACCAAGTCCACCAGAGACACCAAGAGGTGGAGTCCTCACATCCCCGCTAGGATTTGACTGTGCAGTCAAGTTTATTTCAGTTCAAGAATGTCAATCAGTAACTGTTGGATTTAGGATTGGGAAGAGATTTTTTAAGTGTAATCTTGGGAATGAGAAGAAGAAATAAGGAATTTAGGGTGAGGGATTTATGATGGTTTTGGAAGGAAATAAAATAATAAAGTTTGGGGAAGAAGATGAAATGTTGTGGGGGTGGGAAACGAAATTTTAAAGAACTTGGATTGTGGGTGATACATAAAAAATTTTGGTATAATTGGTGAAAGAATAAAAAGTTTAGATACTGAAATTGCAATTTTTACTTTTTAATTTTGGTATTTTTACTGTTTTTTAAAGGCAAATTTGACGGTGATGAGGTTTTTCGAGCAAAAGGTATCAAATAAGGGGTTTTCTGCGATTTCCAATAGGTAAAGGTATATCACAAATGAAAATGTTGCTATGGGATTTTATGCTGTTAATCCATTTGAAAATAATACAATGCAATTGCTGAATTGATTTTTGCCCCGTGTCATACTTCATTTTTAAGTTACTATCGACGAGCAGTAAAAGTATCGATAATAGTTTAGTACTTTCAATTTTCGAGAACATTTTGGCAGAACATGTTTGAAACTTTTCGGAAACTTATACTATCTATCAAAATAAGTAAATTTGCATTTCTTAAGTCAAACATGTTGTGAGTCGAATACTAGGACTATTATCAGCCGTCAAAGTTCTTTTATTTAAGTTAAACAAGATTTAACCTCCCTTGTATATGTAGCAAATAAAACATCTATGTTCAAGCCGTTTTTATGTTCACAAAAATGAATATATAGTATTAAAGTAGAAAATGACACAAAATTAGTTCTAATAATTTTTAAAAGGGCTCCCTCTAATAGATTAGCTCGTGAGGCTTCATGGAGGACTTGAGAGAGAACCTTGCACCCAAATAAGCCTTCAAATTTGGAACAACTTCAATTATTTTTAGCAAACTGCTTTTTGGTCATCCCTTTTCTCTGCTGGGAGGATAGGCTTTATCCCAAATACAGACGATACAACATTAACCAGATTTGGAAAAACTAACCTCTTTTTAGGCCTCAAAGAATTTAGTCTCACCCTTCTTCTTTTTCTTCTCGACTAGCTTTACAAGTACGTGTCATCAAACTTTGCTAAACATGCCCTTACGTGTTGAGTTTGATTGTCTGTGTCGACTGTTCAAAAATCAAATGTCCTCAGTCAAGAATGAGCAACTATCAACATGTTAGCTTCTATGTTAAATATTGGTTGCTAAACAATTTTGGGCCCAATGTTGTAGCCCAAACTGAAAATCCAATTCTGTTGAGTCCAGCCCATTATCTGTTTGCAACCCGATTGGCTTTTTCCTTTGTGCATTCTCGCATTTTAAACTAAAGTGCGACTTTGGTTATTTTATTTGAAGGCTGAGATGATGCCATGTGGAATAGCTGCGACCGTTGGATGCTTCTAACTGTTTGTATTATTGGCTTGACTCTTCATTTGAGTCTGGATTCGAGATTATTATTAGGGTTTTCTCTATTCTACTCTCTGTGTATTCTCTTTGTATTCAATCTGAAAACCTTTGATTTTCATATTGTAATCTCTGATTCTAAATGTTCTAGATGAGATCTAGTTAGAAAGGTAATGGATCGAGCCGAGTCGGCTCGGCTCGTGCTCGGCACGAGTCGAGCTTGTAGGTCACAAGGTCGTAATTTTTTTTAAAGATAAACCTTTTTTTTAAAAAAGAATAAACCCTTCGCTTTGGACGAATCCATGAGTAGCTCGCCCGTGTGTGAGCCGAGCGGGCTCGACTTGTGCTGGACTTGTCATTTGACGAGCCCGAGCCACCATCGAGCTGACTTTTCACGAGCCAAGCAGCTGAGCAGACAAGCTGCTTGGCCCTTTTGCCACCACTATGTCTAGTGTTGATTAAGGTGTAGTTGTGGTGAATCTGTTCTTTGGTAGAGCAGTAACCTTTGGTTACTTTGTGCAATCTGTCGAGGGTTTTTTGAAAGAAATTTTTGGGTCTGAGGGCATAATCCTTTGTGGATATCTATATTATAAAACTTGTATTAGTTTTTTGCTGGTTTCTAGTGGATTTAAGCAATAATCACTTCGATGTATGCTCAACGGGTCATTAGCCCTAATTTGGGTGAACATTCGGACTTACTGGTGAAAAATCTCTTGTATTCTTTAATTTTCTATAATTACTTAGTGTTTTTGGGGCCTGTATAATACCAACAGTGGTATCAGAGCACTTCGATCTTCATATAAATTCTTTGATCTGGTATTTTCTGGTATTCTTGGCTAACGAAACCCTAGATCTTTAAGGATTTGTATTGGAAAGAGTTGGGTCCTTATTTTTGCAGAGAAAGTAAAATAGTTTTGGTATTCACTATTTTACATTGTTGATCTGAGGTATTGGTAACGAGTTTCTAACAATACTTTTTGTATCTTCCTTAAAAAATAAGGAACTTGAATTTAAAAGTGAGTTAAAAACACCCTCAAGTAGAGTTGGCTACAATATGAAAGGAAATAATTCTTTCCAAAGAAACAATAACATTCCTTTAAACAAAAGTTTTGGATAACATAAAGAATATTCTGAAAATTATAAAATGGGCAAAACTAAATTGAATAAGAATAATAATAAGGCCAAATGATAGAAATTTTATTTTTGTGGAAAATTGGGTCTTTTCATAAAAGATTGTAACAAGAGAATTGATGAATTGAAAAATGCTAATAAAGTTGAAGATGGAGCTGCTATAGCTTATGAAGAAGATGCAGACTCTAATGGACGGGTTTGTATGACTTGTCAATCTTCAACTAAAAATGAATTGATTCTTGATTCAGGGTGTACTTTTAACATGATACATTATAAAGAATATTTCAATGATTTTCTTGAAATAAATGGAGGGTAAGTAATATTGGAAAATGACTTTTCTTATAAAAGGACTTAGTAAAACTGTTTTAAAACTAGAAAATGGGAATGTTCTGAACTTGAATAAGATCAGATACATTTCTAATCTAAAGAGGAATTTATTTTCTTTAGATACTCTTGATATGAATGTTTTGATACCATTATAAATAAAGGTATTTTTACACTTCAAAAGGATTTTGCAAAAGTCACTCATGTTGAAAAATCAAATGGGATTTAAATCTTGAAAGCTTTACCTTTATAGAATAATTTTTTTGCTGCAACAGTCTCCCAGTCTGATAATTCTGAATTTTGGCACAAAAGATTTAGACATATTAGTGATAAAAATTTGTACATTCTTAAAACACAAGGTCTTTTGGGTAATGAAAGGATTGAAAGAATGTCACTTTGTGAACATTGCATTTATGGGAAGCAAAAGAAATTGCCGTTTGCTACTGGCATTCATAAATCAAAATCTATTCTTGATTATTTGCATGCTGCTACTGTTTGCACTTATTATAGTTTTAAATACTTCTTTCTCATTATTGATGATTTTTCAAAGAAGAATTGGGTTATTCTTTTGAAAATTAAATCAGACACCTTCAAAAACTTTGTAGAATGGAAAACTCTTATTGAAAATCAAGTTAATAAAGGTGCTAAAGCACTTAGAACTAATAATAGTCTTGAATTTTGCAATGAAGAGTTTGATAGCTTCTGTAAAACTAATGTGATTCTTAGACATAGTACTGTAACCTATACTCCACAACAGAATGGCCTTGCAAAAAGGATGAATATGACTTTGTTAGATAAGGTTACATGTATGCTAATAAGTTCAAGCCTTCCAAAATTATTCTGGGAAGAAGCTATTAAAACTACCTATTTTCTAACAAATAAGTGTCATACTAAATTATTAAAATATGATACACTTGATCATGTTTGGAATGATTATTCTGTTTATTATTCTAAACTAAAAGTCTTTGGCTGTGCTGCCTATGTACATCAAAATGAAGAGAAACTTGAGCTCAGATCTGTTAAGGGTATTTTCTTAGGTAATGGTGAAAGTGTTAAAGGCTATAGGGTTTGCTTGAAAGCTCAGGGAGGTTATATGGTTATAATAAGTAGGAATGTTATATTTAATGAGATAGACGTGCCTTGTATTAAAAAAAAAAATGAACAGCAACAACTGAAAATGATCAAAACAAAACTGTTATGAAATCTGAACTTTTTCAGACTGATTTAAATTCTAAAAATGATGATCAGTTTGAGGTGGAGCTTGGTCAGGAACTGAATAATTAACCTAAACATGAACCTGAAATTGAGCTAGAACCTGTTAATGAACCTGAACTTGATCAACCTGAAAATCATTAGGAGATTATCATCTAGCAAGGGATAGAGAGAGAAGAGAAATAAGATCACAATTAATATATGATTATTTTGAGTTTGTTACAGCTTTGAATGTTCAGAATTTTTTGGATAATGAGCATAATTCATATGAAGAGGCCATTGATGGAAAACATGCAAGTTCTTGGCTTGTTGCAATGAAAGATGAAATGCTTTCATTCATTAAAAATAAGACATGGGTCTTAGTGAATAAACCCAAAGGGAAAATGTTTATTGATTACAAATGGATCTACAAGATAAAAGAATGTGATTCAAAAGGTGAAAATGTAAGGTTTAATGCCAGATTAGTTGCTAAGGGCTTCAACCAAAGAGAGGAAATTGACTATAATGAAAATTTCTCTTGTGTAATCAAATACACCTCTATATTCTCTTATTTTAAATTTATTTTGAATTAGAATAGTTAGATGTTAAAACTACCTTCTTACATGGATTACAAAAATCACTTTATGGTTTGAAACAAGCCCCCAGGCAATGGTATACCAGGTTTGATACTTGTTGACCCAAAATATTGTATCAATGAAGTGGCCAACAGATCCCAAAGCCTCACACGTTCACATAAACTAAATCCCAACACACTTGGACAAGCCGTTTGTTAATCACACGCACCTTGAATGTTGAATCACCTAAAGAAATAACTTTGGGTGTGTGAGAATTAGAACATGATCCTTTAATCGATAGAAAAGAGGGTCGGCTTAGGAATAGAACACGGAAAAGTATATGTAGCAAGAATATAAGCTTGAGAATCTAAACTTGCATTCACCTTGAATAATACTAGGTGTGAGCTTTTATACTTGAGTGAGATAAAACGAGGCCCGTCGGATGATATGGCATGTGGCCTCGCTAGATTGATTCGCCCTTCTTGTTGCAAACGTCAATCAATCAATCAATGCATTAAATGCTAAGACCTCTTTCGTATCTATAGGTCCTAGTCCATGCAAGTGGGATTTGACCGTATAAGTGTGCAGGGGCGGTATTGGCAGTGAATTATCTTGTCAATCATTTCACCATAAGATCTATTAGGGATCTTACCATCGCCTCGTCTGGACCGGCTCTTGCATGGGGCCTCTACCTAAATGGGATCGATCAGGGTCGTCTTCATTCATATAACATGGTTTCCCATGTTGCCACGTAAGGTGTAGGGCCCCAACTGTCTGTCACGTAGTTTGATTAGGTACGAGTATTTATATGAGTAACAATACTTTTACAAAAGGACTTGATTTCAATAGAAGTGAATATGATCCATGTTTTTACTATAGGGGTAATGGAGGTCATGATTCTTATCATCTTTTGCTATGTGTTGATGATATGTTACTTGTTGGGTGTGATATGATTGAAATTAACATCGTTAAGCAAAAGTTAAAATATGAATTTGAAATAAAAGATTTAGGAGAAGCTAAAAGGATTCTAAGAATGAAAATTAGAAGGAATGGAAGTGATCATAATCTGTTTCTTACTCAATAGTCTTATATTTCAAAAATACTATGCAGATTTTCTTTGGAAAATTCTAAAGATGTCACTTTTAACACTTGGCAGTCACTTTAAATTTTCAGTAGAACAATTTCCTAAAACTGAAATAGAAAAGAATAGGATGGAGAAGGTCCCTTATGCAAATGCTATTAGCTCTGTTATGTATATAATGGTCCGTACAAGACATGATCTTGCTTTTGCTTTAAGTGTTTTAAGTAGATATATGAGTAATCCTCGTGAATATCTTTGGAAAGCCATGAAATGGTTGTTAAGATACATAGAAGGAACTTCTAACTTAGGACTCATGTTCAATAAGAGTAAAATTGGAATTAGACTGAAACGTTTTGTTGATTCAGACTTTACTGGTAACTGTGATAATAGAAAATCAACTTCTACATATGTCTTTACTTTGAATGATACTTGCATAAACTAGAAATTAGAGCTACAAAAGATTGTAGCCTTGTCTTCAATAGAGGCCGAATATATTGCAGATACTGATGCTGTAAAGGAAGGTATTTGGTTGAAAAACTTGTTGGATGAAATTTGTTTTTTCTAGTAATAATGCTGTTATATTTTCTGACAGTCAATCTGCTATACCTCTTACTAGAAATCCTATTTTTCATGACAGAACTAAATATATAGATGTTAAATTTCATTTTATAAGAGATATCTTAGAAAAGGAAATTATGAAAATTGAAAAGATTTCAACTAAATATAATTCAGCAAACATGGGAACAAAAATACTTCATCTGTATAGATTTATGGATTGTTTGAGTCTCCTAAATGTTATTTCTAACTAGTGTTGTTTGCAGGTACATAGAGCAAATAAAACCGAATGATCAGTTAACCTCTAATCTGCTATGAACCCAAAATGTCAAGCAAGGTGGAGATTGTTAAATATTGGTTGCTTAACTATTTTAGGCCTTATAATGCAACTCAATGATGTAGCCCAAACAAAAAATCCAATTATGTTGAGATGATGCCATGTGGAATAGCTGTGATCGTTGGATACTTCTGACTGTTTGTATTATTGGCTTGACTCTTCATTTGCGTCTGGATTCGAGATTATTCTTAAGGTTTTCTCTATTCTGCTCTCTGTGTATTCTCTCTGAAAACCTTTGATTTTCATCTTATAATATCTGATTCTAGATGTTCTTGGTGAGGTCTAGTGTTTATTAAGGCATGGTTGTGGTGAATCTGTTCTTTGGTTGAGCAGTAACATTTGGTTACTTTGTGTAATCTGTCGAGGGTTTCTTGAGAGAATTTTTTGGGTCTGAGGGCATAATAATTTGTGAATATCTATATTATAAAGTCGTATTGGTTTTTTATGGTTTCTAGTGAATTGGAGTGATAATCACTTCGTTGTATGCTCAACGGGTGACTAGCCCTAATTTGGGTGACATGCGGGCCTACGGGTAAAAAATATCTTGTGTTCTTTAATTTTCTGTAATTACTTGGTATTTTTGGGCCTGTATAATACCAACACTCTGCTATAGGTTTAAAGTGAACATTAAACCGGCAAGAAGACATTTATGCGGCACATGTCCTAGCTAAGTGTACTCTTTTGTCTTTCACAAATAGTACTTGGACCGATGACACTCCCGAATTCCTCAATTACTTGTACACATTTTACAATTTGATGTTTTTGTTGTGGTATGACCCAAAATCTATTGGAAATTGATGCTAAGTTGAATAGGATTTGGTGTTTAATTGATAAAGAGATCTAAATACTCATTGGTTTGAAAGTTTGATTTGAAAGAGGATCAAAGTTCATCAAAGATTGAGAGTTTGATTGGAATGACTTTCGATAAGTTGAAAACTTGGTTTTGGAGTTTTTGATAGAGATAAAGGGCTCAAGTTCTGAGATCATGGCACCTAAGCCCGCAAAACAAGTGAAACGGAAGAATTCATCCCGAGACGCAACGAACAAGCGCCATATGGAAGCAGTGGTCGAGTATCTCGTCTGCCGCTCTCTTCCCATGAGCCTTCCGCTCAAGTGGCAGTATATCCCACCGTTGAACAGTTTCGCAATTTTGATAAGATTCTTATATTATATTTCATCCAAAATACTAAAATTGAGATCCTATAAATATCCCACAAATTGTATAGTCTTCATAACATTGAAAACATTGAGAGAACAATAAAAAATTAAGAGGAATTGTTAGATTTAGATTGAGTGTATCAAATCTTGCAAACAATTTCAATTTCATGATCTAGTGAATTCTACTCCTCTACACATGGTTTTTTTTTCCCATCTTAAGATTCCACGTAAATCTTGATATTCTTGTTTGTTATTGCTTTATTTTCATCTTGCAATTATCTTGTTCTAATCATAACAATTTTTGAATGAAATGTTTATGAATAATGTTATGGAGTACCAGTGAACACGAGTCACTGTGCCATTCGGTTGCCTTAATTAGTCTAACTAATGGCCGTACAGTTTAAAAATTGATCAACCACGTGTTAATAGGATTGAAAAAGTTGGCCTGATAACTTTGTTGGAAAAAATAGCTTCTGGGTTGGTTTTGGCATAATTTTGAGTGGGACTCGTTCGATCATTTTGAAAGATCGAAATTGATTTGTGTTTTCCTTCGTGAGAATATTGAAATCATATATTTACTCATCGAAAATGATCATCGGGTGAATAATAAATTAAAGCTTAAAGTGTTAAATTGAAAGAGGTTAATGTGTTGGAGGAATTTTTTTTTTTTTTTTTTTTAAAGTTTGTCTACTTAGGAAGTTTACAAATGTAAAAACTACTTTATACATGGTTATACTTTGGAATGATGTAATCACATGTAGTATAGACGGTATCTCTATGTGCGCATGTAGGGGTGCAAATATAGGATCAAATAAAAAAATTGGACCTTGACCTTGTATACGAGTGCGACTTGCGTACATGAATGTCGGACCAAAAATTGGCCCCTTAGACTTATCGATTAATATAAGCAAATTAATTTTGTAAAAATAGACATAGCCAAGTATTACTTGAAGGATTAAACTACTTGAACACACAAAGTGTACATCTTAATTGAAACCTCCATATATGTCAAAGATCTGGCAGTTAATTGGAAAAAAGTGTTGTCGTCAAGATCAATATACTGAAATCTTTCAAACTTACACGAATGTAAACAAATATGTCAAAATTCATGTACACGATCCTTACTTGAATCAACGCATGACTCACAACCTCTCTAAACTTGTGGCAATTTACTAAGGACTCTCATACGCTATATTTAAGCTTCAAGATGAATGAATTTAGATTTACCTTCTTGTTCATAGACGGAAGCCACTTGTTAATTTCAAAAGTCACCAAGTACGAACAAAGTAGTTATAACGTAATACTCCAAAGTTCTAATCTCAAGACTCACAAGGATCCTTCATTTTTATCAAGGAGATGGTCATGATTTGGTCAAGAGTGTCCCCACCTGACCTAATACAACTGTCCAAAGATAACATGTGAATGGGTAGGAGAGACGGGCCAACCTGCACATGCATTTTGTCACAAACACAAAACAGATGGAACTTCAAACTCAGACCAGACCAAATATCAAACATATGTATTGACATGCACTGTACTGTATACCACATATCTTCCGTTTATAGCTATTACAATTTGAATAAATCTGCAGGTACAGGAAATTTCCACAGATTTTGCCCAGGAAGGCAGCAAAATCTGTGGAAATTTTCCTGTACTTAAAGCATTTCTCTTACAATTTTTTTCCGCTCTTGTTCTGGTTTTCCTTATAGCCTGTCAATGGCAAACTTCATACTTCATGTTTGTTTGGTCAACTTAATGATGTTTTCTACATCGACTTTAAACCAATAGTTTTCAATTTATTAAGATTATGTAATAGTGAATAATCTTGAAACTTGAGCTCATTATTGATGATGAGCAGACAGTGATGAACAACCACTTCATTTATTCAGTTGGTGGGGACATTGATTGGAAACCAAACACAGGTCTTGTGATAGAATATAGGCATTGCACAAGGACATCTAAGAATCTTAGAAACAAACTTTGATAAATTAGATGTTAAATTGCTTTCTTTTACTTTGTACTAAGTTCTTTCAGCTTTTACTATATTCATACAAACACAAAATCTACGTTATTCTCTGGGTAAAAACTCGGGTAGGAACTTTTAACGATATTTCATGTAAGAACATAAAATTTTTTGAAATTAATTGGAATCACAACTGGGAATTTGACAGATTGGCATTTTCTATCAGAAAAAACAAGACATTGGAAGAATAAGAGATATCTATAATCAAAAGGACAAGGACAAATACTCACCTAAAGAATCCATTTAACATCAACATCCACAAAAAGAAGCAAGAGAATGTACTACACAAATTTTACAGCAAGAATTAACAACTATAAACAAATGTTTTTTCACATTACACGCCAGAAAAACAAAATTCTGTCCACATTTGCAATCCAACAACAGAACTTTAGTTAAATAAAAAAACGCCTTACATCCAAAATCACTCCCCAAATAACTCAAAACTAAGTTGAATATGAATCAGGAAAAAAAAAGAATATGGGAATGAAGAAAGAAACACTGTTGTATTCAGAATTATCAATCAGAGTGCTTGGTCTTGGACCTGTAAAGAAGCTTCTTCTTTTTAGATGTTTGGTTATCAAATGAGAGCACAACCTTCCCGGCTTCGCCAATTTTGAAGCTGCAGCTAATTACTTGTTCATCAGATGGTCCAATCTTCCTCGACTTTTGTACAATCTTAGTGTATCCATCCTCGGTGTTGGGAATAAACTCGGCTCCATAGGAGACATCCCATCCTAGTACTCTCACTTCCCAATCCGATGTGCAAGCCTGTACATACATACCATGAATCATCAGATGAATGAAGATAAAATAAAATATTGTCTATTGTATTGTCTACATAATTGAATAGGAATACCCACCTCGGTGATGGACCATTCAATGATGTGCTTAGAAGTCGGCTTAATAGTTTCCTCAGTCGTAGGATCAGCAGTTGTGAATTCTGTTTCACCCTCCTTACTAAGGCCACCATATTGAACTGGTACTTGCTCTGGTGCAATGTATCTAGCATTTCACAGTTCATTTGCAAGTTAACCAAAGTAATAACCAAGAAATATCAATCAAACGAATGAAAATCAAAGTATTTTACTTACTTGAAAAGAGTCTCAGCAGTCTTGGCTGGGCTTGCAAACGCAAACTTGCTCTTGGTTCTTTGGGTCAAGAATGGACTGATCATCCTATTGTAGGCTACGTACCACCAAGGAACATTGATGAACACCTTTGCACATTGTAGCCAACCCAAATCAGCAATAAACTAAATTACTTATAAGTTGTAAAATCGACTTAAAGTAGGAATAAGGATATGTACCTGTTTGGCTACGAATTCGGGATAATTGTCCTGGAGCAATTGAAGGGCCTGATTGGTGGCTTGACGAAGTTCCGTCTTGAATAAGAAGAGTCCAGGTGAACTCTTGAGATCAGTGATTTGGACAATAGTGCAAGTGCCATCAGGACTGAAATCAAGTTTCCTAATATTCTTTTCGAGAAGTTGAATATACCATCTCAAAAAGCTCGATCGTTTTTCGGCATCAGACAAGGTTTTGTTGTACAATTCCTTGTCTTGAAACTCTCCAAAAGCATTGTAACAAACAGGGTGTCCTTCTTTATCTACTCCATGAATGTAGGCTACCCTTTCGAGACCCTCACCAATTCCGTCCTCTTCTAGTAATTCATCGATTTTGAATTCCTTTCTCCAGGCTACAACACTTTTGAGCATGGCCAAGGCTTCTTTAACCTTGAAATCTCTAGCTCTTAAGAACTTGAGGAGAATTACATCGCTCTTTTCATCGGCCAAGAGTTGATATCCCCAGAGTTCAACCTCCTCTGGTTGTGGTGGTGGTGTAGTTTCCTCTGCCGGTGTCTTCTCTTTTGGCTTATCTTCCTCCGTGGGCGCTGGAAGGCACTTCTCGGCTGGTGGCTGTTGTGTGGCCACTGCGGTAACCTCGTGAACTATTGTTTCTTTGATTTCTTCGAAAGCTGCTTCAACTTTCTCCACAACAACCACTGATTCTGACGGTTTCTCTTCAGGCTTTGTCTCGACCGGCTCTACCGCTGGTGGTGGTGGAGCTTCAACAGGAGCCTCACAAGCTTCTGTTGGCTCTTCTTCCTTTTTCTCTTCAGGTTTGGATTCTTCTTCTTTCTTCTCTTCAGCTTTGGATTCTTCATCCTTTTTCCCTTCCGCCTTCTCCTCCTCCTCCTTGGGCGGGACTGGTGGCGGAGGTGATGGGGCGGTGAATTCATGCTTGATAAGCGCCTCATGAATCAACTTCTTGAACTCATCCAAGGCCTTCTTTTGTGGATCAATAAGATCATCAACCTTATTGCTTTCCTCCTTGAATGAAACAGATTCAGTTATCTTGTTTTCATCAACAGCTTCATCGTTCTCACCTTCCACCACTTCTTCCAGCGGTTTCTCAACCTTCTCCACCTCCGGAACTGGTTCCGGCGCCTCTTCTTTCTCTACAACCGCCGGAACATCAGATTTCACAATCTCTTCAGTTGCACAAGAGGCATCAGTAACAGATTTTTTAGTCTCTTCAGCCATGTATTGTTATCAAGCAATTCACGAAAATTAAAGAAATCCTAGTGAAAATCCAAAACACAAGAAAGGAATAGCTTTGTTGGTGTATATCAACTGATTCCAGAGAGGATTTAATAAGAATAAATTTGTATGTGATTAGGGGGTTGGGTGTGGGAACAGTGTCAATTACTTGTATTGCCAGGCAGTTAACTCTTTGTGATGGGGTCCATGTCTACAAATCAACTTTTCTTGATAATAATTCAAATGTATTTATAAAATATACATTATTCTTTCCTCCCAAATCTTTTACCCATTATCAATAATTTGCTCCAATAGTCAACCTTACCTTATTTGATTGGTTATTTGTTCTTAGACGGTAAAAGCTGGTGTCTTTTTGAACAGTTGATGTTCCGGTGACAGTAAAACATAGTTGTAAAAACAATATACAGCTATATAAATTAGAGATCGATTTAGTTATTTGACACAAAAACTATGGAATTTTGATTGGTGATTTGTATGGTAATCCATGATTTTTCACGATTTATCATGTTGCTTGTATATGAAATTATCAATTTAACAGTAAATTTTGTCTGACAATTGCTATTCTTTACTACTAAAGTATAAGAAATCATATAGTTGAGTATAGAGATCGATTAGTTGTATTGGGGATCTTGTTTGAGAGATTGATTGGTGCATGTGCTTATACTTATGGGGCCAATTAGTACATAAACCTCCACACTTGGAGAGCTATATTTTTAGATTACAAAATAGTAACATTGGTAAGTGATAATTATTGAAATGAAACCACCCTCTTGCACCGTGATCTATTGGATCGGTACAACCCTAACCGGTGCTCGACCGAATTGTTTCATAATGTTTTGGAGATTCGATTAGTTGACTATCACCTATGATGTTGAAAATGCAATTGCTACAAATCTCCCGTACAAAGGAGGTCGACCGGATTCTTTCCGGTTCAAACATATTATTGTTTGGTCATAATGCTTTTAGATGTTAGTAAAGAGGCAATTGTCGCTGTGCACACGAATTCATTCTTATCCAAATTGTTGTGCTAGACACTTATCTTAAATATTTATGATAATTAACCTTTTATTTGGCCTCGTCTATTTTTATATACTCAAGTCCCTACGAGAAAGTTTCCCCAAATAACGACCATAGTCACTGTTTGTATTTTGAGTGACCATAGCCGTTACGAAAGAGACAATTCAGTATCTATGCACGCGCATTCATTCTTATCCAAATTGCCGCATTGTGCACTTATCTTAAGTATTCATGACGTTATAATCAACACATTCTAATTGAGCCACGTACTATTTTTTTTTGTACAACCACATACCTGCTAGAAACGTGTCCCAAATAATGACCATATTTATTTTTTAGTCGTAGAGTGGCGTAGTCATTATACAATAAACATGGATACGTGCAATCTCGTGAAGTCAATATATTCTTACAACTATTTGTTTTGTGATTAATAATATATCATTAATTATCACCTTTCAATTGAAATATTGGCCAAGATTAAATAAAGTCAAAATCTTCCGATTTCATTCACCTTATCATACAACTAAGGATACAGTTAAGTTTCGCATGTCAATTTCTATAGGAGCAAACAAACACATTATAAGATATCTACTAAAACTTTACTATAGAAAGCGAAACATTTGAAATTCCATAAATGATATACTTACAATTACGGTATAATCTAAAGCAATAAATTTATCAAAAATATAGTACTATATCATTCAAACGAGTGAAATCCATCCAGGATAAAAAGAATTGCTACATGAGAGTTTCAAAATCGAATACAAATTTACTTTGAATAAAGTAGACTATCAAAATTATTTTATTTTCGAAATGCTTACTTAATATTAGTTTAAAAAAAAAAAAAAAGGGCCCAGTAAAGGATCTGAGATCAACTTTCACATTGGAAGATTTTGTTCCTTAGAAATCAAATCTATTTCCAGCAAATAAAACATTCTTTTTAAGTAACAAAACGTGCAATCCAAGAAGTATATCATGTAAATGGCTAAGCTGTCATATTGTTGTCTTCGTCCTCGGAATGCCGCCTCGCTTATTTATTTTATATTTCGTTATGTATAATTTATATTCATAAAATAAAATAATACAGGTATGTATATATCTTGTAGAAATCAGGTTTGTAGTGACTGTTTTGGACCCACCCACAGGAGGATTTCGTCAAGCGGAAAATAATTTCAAAGCTGGTGGCTTGTCTTTCTTTGCTGTCACTACTCAGATTTTTGCTTAAGAATATTTAGATACTTTAAAGGAAGTATGCTTCAGTCCAAGCTGTTGACACCACTTGATTTGAATAACTAAAGAGAGATTTTTTATTTTTATTTTTGGAAGTAATTAAGTTGATCCTGTATTTTTTTTTTTTTTTATTTACTGCAAATCCCAACTCACTCATTTTATAAATATACGTAGGGACGTGAAACAAAGAATTATTTTTCATTTTCAATTTATAGAAATGCTTCACACTGGAAATGAAACTATTGTCTGTCTCAGAGGTGAGTCAATAGCGGCAGGCAAGTTATAGTCAGTCCTTGATGAAGTGAGAAAACTATAAATACCAGGCAGAATAGGAGGAACTTTTGAACGGATTTCTAAAAAAAAAAAAAATGGATTATTGAAAAAATAATTTGAATAGTTTCAAATTAACACCAGATATAACTACTTGCATTGCATCTTTCTTTTTTGCATTGGACTGTATTATAATCGATAGAAGAGATTTTAGAATTAATCTTCATATGCCGACTCTATCAAACAAGCCATTAAAATCAAATATCTGAATAATTTGCTATCTACCATATGATAAAAACTTATGAAAATTTAGTTATTAAATGTGTATCATATTATTAGCTAATTACAGTTTAAAATATCATTTAAATACCTTCAAATCACTTCAAATTTCTTAGCTAATCAATCAGTTTAAGCACAAATAAATTTGTTATGTTCATCTAGTAACAAATATCAAAATCAATTATATATAAACCGATGTTAAGTCTACATCCTTAAGCAGCAGTACTGCTGGAACTTAATTATGGCATGAAGCCCTTAACCATATAATTAATTTCAAACTCTCCCTAGCCTCTCATTGGAGGAGTTTATCATTGGATTCCCCTTGTTATTCCTTCCTTCCTTCAGGATCTATTCAGTTCTATAATATTTTGTTCAATACAATATATCATACAACAATGAACGAGTGAATACATGATCTAAGCATCACTGATTAAAAGACACAATTGCTTTCTAGTTTCAATGATCCTAGCAATGACACAAAACTAGGCATCAAAGACTTGCTGAGTCGTGTATAGAAACTGAGAATTTGGATCAAGAAACAAAAAAACATTGATATGCAGATGGAGATTCTTGGAACATTTCACGTAACATAGATTTTATATGCACATGTGATAATTCTATATTCATGAATTTTGAAATC
>CAIGRP010015960.1:0-18653 GCA_903798385.1 Fraxinus cuspidata
GTTTTGTGTTTTTTTTTTTTATAAATTTTTAACTTGTTTTCAAAAATACGTTTTCGAAAATGGGAAAGAGAACGCGTTTTCGCTGTTTTGGAAAATCGAAAACAGAAAACGGGTTGAAAATGGTAAAGAGAATAGACCCTTAGCCTTCTCATTGATGTGCTACACCCATTTTACCCCATGGTCTGTTTGATGAAGTGAACTGGTGAGTATTAGAAGCATTTGAAGGCGAAACAATGATAAAATTGTCTTATATACTGTCCAATCCTCCATGCCCAAAAAGTTTAACTGAGTGGACTCGTAATACAATTATGCTCCAAAGAAACTTGGGCACAAATTGTATACCGAGTGGACATAAAGTTAGTGCTGCTGCATCACAACCACAACCAGGTCCACCACCAAACCAAGTCTTTTTTTAAGATTGAGCATTCTTCAATTATAAAAATAATGGGAAAGGATTATATGGTGCTGACTCAACTCATTCAAAAGATTGATTTTTTCCAACAATGACAAAACAGAATCAGAATCATTCAACTACAAATAAAACACACACTACCTGGCACCCATAACAAATGGAAATATGTGATGCCAGTTGAACTATCTGAAAATCAATAGTGCAAATAACAGGAGAGAACAACAATAATAACTCCATGGCCTGAGGTAGGGAAAGTGTGCTTTACTCTGGACTGTGGCAAGAAATTTACCTTTGACTAACTCAAACCTATTGTCAAGTCTTACTCAGCAGAGTATGAAACTTCTCATCTTCAGTTACCTTACCTGTATTAAAGACACGTTCAGTTTATTGTATTTATCTAATGCCTTGTAAGCTTTTGTATAAAGGTAAAAATGTCTAAATCAGTTATAAGGAAATCGAACTTTGTTTTAGTCCTCCAACAAAGGTAACAGAAAGTTAAAAATCAGAAACTTTCCCTGCATTTTCTCTTAACACCAAATCTCAAGATATTAGAATTTTTCTATAACATGTCTACAAGACTACAAGCAATAGACAAGCTCTCTTCACAACAGTCTCTATCTAACTATCATAATCCATTCTAAATAAGGCCCTACACATGGAGTTGTGGAACCTTTGACAACTGTAAATTGAGCCTAATAGAAGTTGCTATCCACTTACATTCTCTAGTTCATTTTATTTTTCTATTGTCGTACACTTACTTAAGCATCAAAGGCGAAACAACTACGAAGCAGTAAGTACCGTACAGTTCTAGCTTTCGTTTGCACTTTTTAAGACCGTGTAAACATGTTTAGTGCTCATAAGTTGATCAAACATCATTTTAAATAATACATTCATTGGCATGAATCGGAATTTTTGAGAAACGTAAGAGATAATTTGATTTGGTTCGACAATGTGTGGTTTATACACAATTTTTATCTATTATTAACCACGCATTCTTTGATATCCGCTACTTATAAGCACTTTAAAACTTAGCCAAGTAAGCACTTAACTAGGATTTAAGTAAAACAAGATATTAGCTTATCACGAAATCTTATTGCATTCACTATTCTAGTATTGTTACTATTCATCCTCAACTATACCCACCTTGCAACCACAATGATATTAGGGGATTATAACTAATTAGGCTTGTAGTACCAATAACAAGAATTATATTCAAGAGTTACACAGTAATTTGAACATGTATACTATTTAGAGTACGTTTGGCAAGTATTTATATTAAATATGAAAGTCAAATTACTTTTTATCCACATATTTCGTGAAACTTACAAGAGACATGTTTAAATATAGCAGAAATTGGAAAACGGAGGGTGAAAATTGAAGTTTTAAATGAAAAGGTCCTAAATCTAGTCTCACAACAATTAAACCCTCACGACCATTCTATTCCTAATAATTTTCATAACCCTCAAGAGATTTTATATATTCCAACTTGTAAATATTTATTGTAGGACTGCTATCTGCACACGAGAGATAAAAAATGTTCTAATATGTCATAGTGTTTTATTTTCAGGATTATTTTAGGCCTTTTGAGGGAACGACTTTCACGACGGGTTAGCTCTATATAAAGGTCTATTTTAGGTCAAATAAAGGGGTTACGCACGTTACATGCAAGCAAAAGAGAAACTTACAAGGAAGAAGAGAGCGAAAAGCTAGAGTTCAAATCTTTCGTGGGAGAATTCTTGGTGCAAGAAAAAAAAAATTCTCATTTTTCCTTTAAATTTGGTTATGTACTCCAAAATGCTTTTGTGTTTTTCTTTCATTGTGATGTGTACTAAATAAATAGTTAGAATAAACAACGAAACTTAATTTTGAATCTTTAATTTCAATTCTCAAGATTCTCGTATTTAATATGTCTCTTACTGATTTTGCCTCTACTCGCTTTAAAATAATTGGCCACTATTTCATTGATATCTGAATTTGTAACAAACCAAGAATTAAGTTACATGATTTAGATGGTGTAGTAAAATCCGACAATTGGATAAAAGGTAGAGATAGTCATTTTGTTATTATTGAGTTCTTTAATTGAATTCTCAGGTGATTTGATTCATTTAGCTGAGGTTTATTCGGATTCACATTAGATAAAGTGAGTTAACTCAATTAATTAAGATTCATTTGAACTCGTGAGTAAATTGATTTAATTAGTGAATTCATCCAAATACAACTTTTGGAATTGAACTTGAGAGGTGAGGTTAGCCCCTATTTGATGCCCATTAAAAAGATTTTTTTTGGGAAAAATGAGTTTTGAAATAGTGATTTTTTCGAGAATGTATGGTTAAAAAATAGGAAAATATTTTGGATTTATGTACAAAATATTTTATAGTATGAATGTACAATTAAAGATGAGCTTGAAAAGAAAAAGTTATGATTTAATGGTAGATAAACAGGGGCTAAATGTGATAACTCCGGTGAAATGGTGAATCACAATATTTTAACTGTCATATTTATCATTTAATAGCTTTTATTTTCCTTAGTTAACATTACTTTAATCAAAACCTTGCCATCAACATTTGCTTGATTCAAATATGATTTAGGAATAATTAGATTAATTATTAAATATATAGTTTTCGTGGGAATAATAATCCGAATTCTTAAGTCCACTTTACTAAATGTTTAATTGACATCGTGTACTTGTAATTATCACACGCTTTTTTCTTTTGTTTTTTCTATAATTGCCTAGTCGTTTTCAAGGTATAAAGGTAATTAAGTTCCTATATTTCTATAGTAATAGTATGGCATTAGTATTTTGTCCTTGAAGCATCCTTAAGATGTACTTTAGAAGTAAAATACTCTCTATATTCTAAAGAGTTAATATTTATAATTATGCTCCAAAAGACTATTCAAATTAACATTGTAACATAAAGTGGTTTTGACTCTCGAAATTTAGATAGACAAAACAATTCTCTATAATTAAATGCATTCAAAATATTTCAAATTTTAATACTCCATATATTATCCTAATTAAATAGTATATACAAAGAAAACGGAGGAAAATAATATAATCATTTGGATGGAAGCCGGTGAAAATAAACGATATGAAAAAATAACTAATACATATTGAGAGTATCAAAATCAAGTGTTAAAGATAAAAGGAAGTTGGAATATTTAAAAAAAATTAGCCTTCAAACTTATACTACTCTCTAAATTATAAAATATACTTTTTTGAAAATAGAGATTCTCCTACACATCATAGATGAATTTAAGAGATATGGTTGAGATGATGTTATGGGGGTAAGTTTTCTTTTTTTTTTTTTTTATATACCTCTTTTGTATGTACAATGTAGTATATATACGCATTTATATAAACGCGTGTGCCATATATTTAGACATCATTGAAATAATTTTTAGTGCATATTCATTGTTCATCTTTTACACAGAGGATCTATGGTCAATTTTTTCAATTGTTTCTATTCTATTTATCCAATATATTTTTCCTTTCATCGTTTTAAATTATTCGAGGAACTTTTAACATTTTTTGCTCTCTCTATTATTCAAATTTATTTCTACTTTTCACCAATGGTTTGAACAAATATGTTTCAAGATTCATCAACTAAGAATATAGAGAGTTAAAATTTGTTTATAGAACTCAAGACTTTCACTTATAATGTCATATTGCTATCTTCTAAAGCAGAAGAGCATTATATGTATTTATTTAGCCCGTCCCCATTTTCTACAACTCATTTTTTCCTTAAATTCATTTTCAATCATATATTTCATTTTCTTTTTTTATCAAAATCTACTAAAAATACGATTTCTAACTAAACCAAGCATATGCTCACTTAGTCCCTGTTTGATTTTGTTAAAAATCAAAATTTTAGTAAATTTTTTATAAAAGTTGCAAATCCCACAAAATGTGTAGTTAAAATTAAATATTGACTTTAATTTAGATTTTTATTAATTTTTTAGCCTAAACCAAACGGGGGTTTAATTTTTTTGTCAATTGAATGTGATTTAGGCCATATTCATTTTTTTCTCCTTTTATTGTCTTTCTTATTCATTTTGTACCTCAAAAGAGTCGTGTACAAAACAAATGTAAGAGCATTACAAGTAATTAATTTACATTGCAGTTTAATTTTTCTCTCTTTTGGATGTGATTTGGTATGTACCAAACATGCCTTAAATACATTTTGGACAATTTATATATTCTCTTCCTATTGGAACCTTCATTTTATTCTTGAAGTAAATAAAGAAAATGATAAGCCTCGTTTGATTTTACTAAAAATTAGATTTTTAGTAGATTTTGATAAAAATGGTTGAAATATAAAAATTATGAATCTCTTGAAATTACTTTTACTTAAATTTTTATAACATTTTAAAAAACCAAACAGGGCTAAATATCTCACTGTCATCTGTAGAGTCCGGAAAAATGGGAACAAAAGGGTTTATGTTTTAATTTTAACCTAATACTCTCAAAACCTCGACAGCGTGCGGTTTTGCTACCAATTGTTGAGCTCCAGCAAGAGATGGGGCAGGCACAACCTAAGGAGACACGGAATTTCTCGGATTAAATAAGAAAAGAAAGGCCTTTTTTTTTAGTTTTCCTGTAAATCTCACATGGTAACACCAGTTTTAGGTCTCAATCAAATGTTAAAAGATTGCACCTTTTGGCCAGAGATTAACACCTGGCCTTGCCATAAACATGTTATTAAGAAGGGAACAAAACGAGACAGACAACCAGCCGTTAGCAGTTTCACAATCGCAGCTATCAATGCAAGTGTAATAAAAGACGAGGGAAAAAGGCTTATAAAATATATGCCCAATGTCATGCTTATTTGTGAAAACCAAGAAATCAAAGACAGTTCATAGTATTACTGCACGAAAATCAAAATGGCACTATGAAAACCTAAGATAAAAACACAAGAAAAATGAAATATATGGATCAAGAAATAATTTATGGTGCTAAAAAAATTTTTATTTACCTGGAATGAAGATGCGATGGAGAGGAAAAGGATGTTGATGAACTCAGTTCTTTCTTTTTCCCTTCTGGGAATGCCTGCCACCATCACCATAGCAAAGCTGCAATCGGGCGTCTAGTCCAGACAGGAATTGTTGGTGGTTCTCCACTGGTGAGGCAGTGGTGCCGATAAAGAAATTCGGAGATCCATCTATGGGAGGAAACCTCTGGAGGTGAGGCAAAAGAGACGGCGAGGAAGAATTGGACTGAAGGGTCCCCCTGTTGAAGCCAGCAAGGCTTGAAGAAGCAGCAGAAGAAGAAATTGTGAAGTTCAGATTGTACTCATCAGCACCATTGTGGTTATTATTGTTGTTGTTGTGTGCAGTGACAGCTGAAACAAAATGTTCCGGGACAAACGAGATATGCTGGAGCTCCGGCTGATGGTCCCCGGATACACTAAACAGTTGCGAACAAACAGGCTGCGAAAGAGGATTTTCCAAGTGAATTTGCCCCGGACGAGTTGCCTGTGGCCCTAATAGTCCACTGTTGAAGTAATCCATTGGGGTTGAAGACCATTGCCTGGGAGATTTTTGGAAAAAATTTGACTCATTTGAATTAGTATTTTGGTGAACTGAGGCATTAAGGTTGGTGTTGTTATTGACATTATTCATGCCAACGCTCAAGAGTTCAATGAAAGAAGTGGTATGGGAAAGAGGGTTCAAATGTTCAACATGAGGAGACTCGTTCTCTTTCTCCTTCTCTTTCTCTGCAACTCTTTCCTTTGCGCGCTCCCGGGCTTTGATCCGGTTTTCAGATCTGGAAAGGGATAGCCCGGAACCCTTCCCGGAGCCAGATTTGGATAAAATCGCCTCTACCTGTTGAGGATCACCTCCTCCACCGTCCATGTCTACTTCATCTGAATCAAAACCGTGTTGATCATTACCACCGGAGCTAGACCTCTTCTCGTCGCTCAGCTGCTTAGGAGTATCTGGAAATGCAGTACTAATGGAAGGGAGCTTCGTTATAGAACTGGCAGCGGCCTCCAGCAGCCACTCCACCGCCTTGCTTGGTTGATCGTAGCCAAGACGGTCCTGCAAATCGTAGAAATGAATCGCCGTGTTCACCGAGAGTCTCACGCGTCGATCTCTTAGCCCCTTTGAGGTGTAAACTTTGCTGTGCCTATCTTTTCCACCGGATGCTCTTGCAATCCGTGATGAAGGCCAGCCATTAAACCTACCAAGGCCACCACCAAGATCGATACCGCCACCAAATCCGCCGCCGCCGTTAGCCCTACCCCTCGTAGGCTCTCCATCTTCATCTGCGTACTTCGAGTCATCTCCTTTCTGCCCTATTTTACTGAACTCGATCCTACCATTTCCATTGCTGATTCTTGGATACTTGTACCCATGAGTTTGAATGTCATCCGCCTCCATGCCACTTTCATACCTTTTCACAAACCCCTTTAAGCTCTTTACTTTCTTATTCACCCCAAAAAGTGTTTATAGGTCGAGAAAGCAAAAGGGGTAATGGAATCTAAATTTCTAGAACTAGGGTTTTCCAAGAAAAAATTATGGGTGAGCAGTTGATGACAATTACACAGAAAACTTTAGCTTTTGTATATTGACATATACATACAACAGATAAATATAGAGAGAGAGAAAAAAAGGGCTTTTTCTTCTGCTTGATAAATCACGTTCTGTAACAGAGAGGGATTCAGAAGAAGAGAGGAAAGAGCTTTTTGCAGTGCTTTCAAAAGCAAACCAAAGCCTGTGTACTTGCTCAGAACTCTCTTATCTCACTCCTGTAAAGGAAAAAATAATAAAACATTATCATAACCACATAAAAATCATCTCAACAAAACCAAACAAATAAATGAAGCAAAGTTGCTTTCTTCAAAGAAAAAATCCAACCCTTCTACATGCTAACACTAATTTAAGTCGAAAGAGAGTGTTCCAGATTAAGTCAAATGCGGTGTATTAACGTTGAGTTACTGGAAAAGATCTATTTGTTTTGAGTCATCGAGTAGAATTAGGAACAAGCCAAAATGGATTGACAAAATAGACTTCAAATTTACCCAGAACAAGGACAGTTTTGTCGTTGAAGAAGGTACTGAATGAAAAGTCATAAATAATCTTACGGAGACTGTATAATTGAAGCTTCACTGACTCAATAAATTGCATACATCAATAGCAATAAATAGAAAGAAAGATCAAATCTTATATTTTAATTTAATAGTGATAATTAATCTGTATTTGTGTTATCTCTTGAAAAACAGATGCAGTAAAACGACCGAGTACAAATTCAGAAGTTTTGGATGGATCTGTGACAAAAAAAAGAAAAATACTTTCAAGAACCTTTGGGCTGTACACAGTTCAGCTCCTGCAGATCGTAGAAACAACCCGTAACCTTGACCCGTATTTTGATACTCTCAATCTTGACCCGTACATGGATTAAAAAGGAGTAGGAAGAAGAGATTATCTGCAGGCAATGCAGACTTCGAAGTTTGTTAATGGGTTTACCCGAATTTCCAGCAGACTTGCTTCCTTATCTCCCTACTTTCCAAACTCCAAAGCAACTGAAAATATGCTCATGCCAGTCCTTTCTTTTACTTTTCTTGCTAGACCTACGTACAGACCAAACTCCGGAGCAAAAAGAAAATCTCAAAAACTGCAGAGGGGACACAAAATTTACCGGAATTTTTAGTTGAAAAAATTGGAAGTGAAATGAGATTAGGGTTCTTTATTTTGCTTTCTTCTAATTCTGATTTTTGGAGAAATGAAAATTGTATTTTGGGTGTCTGAAATTATATTATTGCAGAGGGGTTTGAAGGGTCAGATGATAATTTAAAATTATGAGGTTTGCGTTAATTGCATCGGAGATTATCACCGAGAAAGAACAGACACAGCGCCGTTCCTTCCTCTCCATTTTATACATAGAATCGAGAAGCGGATCCAGACCCAACTAGTTAAGTTGAACCACGTAGTTTGGTTTGATTTGATTTGACACTTTAATGAAAATACCCCACCTTTGTTTTTCTTACTTTGTCAAATATAAATTATTTCTTAATTAAAATTTACTTTCTAAAAAATAAAAGCTTGTTTGACCCCATTTATATTGAAGAATGTATTTTAGAAAATTAGATTGATAAAGTATTCGTAATTAAAAAATAAAAAAATTTAAATTTGTGTGTAGTTGAAAAGAAAATAGAAAAATGTATTTGAAAATAATGTATATCAAATAAGGGCCAAATATTAATGTACTTTCTACAAAAGTAATATTTAAGAATAATTAAGAGCATTTCCAATAAATTTTTTAAACGTGAAATGTTCTCTATTTTAAAGAGTTAACTCTTAAATTAAACAACAAAAGACCGTTTAAATTAAAATTTTAATTTAGAAAATGAGTTGGATAGCTAAACTCATTCTCTATAGTTAAATGCATTCAAAATATTTTTTTTTTCAATTAAGAAAAATAATATAATAATTTAGATAAAGTTGATGAAAATAAAAGATAGAGAAAAATAATATTTTTTTGGGGAAATAGTAAAATTAAGTGTTAATTATATAAAAAAAAAAACTTGTTAAAGTATTTAACAATTTTTGTTGACTAAATTTATAGATACTCTCTAAAATCTAGAATATGTTTTAAACATATTCCTAAGGTGAAAATAAAGTATTCTATTAAAACTTAAATTTTAAAGTTGATATTTCTTCATGTTTCTTGACTGAGAAATTGGCTCAACTGGTCTCAATCGTTTGTCCATTTTGCATTTGTAGTCCAAACTTTTTAAGTTTGGTTCAAATGGTCACAAACATTTGCAATCTTTCCATCTCCTTTCCTATTTCCTTCTATCCTTCTCCAGAACTCGACAGGTACGGTGGTTGTGTCCATGTTGCCCACAATTCTGACATTTCATTTTCATCTCAACCTTGCTTGCTTGACAATGTCGTTTATTCGTTTGGTTCCATCTTCCTAGCCTTCTATGGTCTCACGAACATTTTTCTTGTACGGTGTTGGAGCTAAAAGATGCCTCTTATATACGTAGTGCATTGGTAGCTTGTAACCCAGTCACCCTCAATCATAACCTAAATCATATAGATGCATCATAAATTCATATCTTCCTCAACCATCAAAAACCAAAATCAGATTATTTATCAACATTAACTCCAATATACAAAAGAACCCTAGAAAAATCAACCAACAAAAATATCGCAACATAATTGAGTGCCTCTTCTTCACGTTGCAATTTTACATCGCAAGTGCGTCTAATCAAGACAAGGAGAAGAACACCCAAAAGGCAAAAATCATTGATTTGAGCAAAATGTGCAATCCTACCCTAAAACATGATAGAAATAACTAATCATTGAACATTAAGGTTACAAATAGTAATGGTTTATTTTTAGGTGAGTAGACAGTTCTCCCCTTACTGCGATTGTGAAAATTTGAGCAACGAGCTCTTTGACAGTTCAGCCGCTTTTTGACAACTTTTGTCTTCATATTAAAAGGGTAAATTATGCCACAACTTTTAGGATCATTTGCATTTTCGTTCCCCAAGTAATTTTTCTGAACTAGAGGTCCATAATCAATGAATTATTACCTTTTAGCAACTAAAAAGGAATCAGAATAAAGGTTATATATCTATTTAGAGATACAAAGAGTTTTGTGGCTCTTGGCCTTCAAATCTGACGTTGATGAAGCAATATTGGATGTTTCTTAAGATCTAATATTTGCATTCTTCGTCTTAATTGTTTGGAAATTGTAAAGGGGTAAAGTAGACGAACACGGTTATCTGTACGTTTGTATTGATAAGAAGAGTAGGGAACAATGATAGTGAAAAATAGATTTTTGGAATTTGACTTTCACTCTTATCTATAGTGAAAAATGGGATGGTTTGTCCAAGTTTACAAGGATATAGGATGAAACATTAAACGTTATAGGGATAAATTTAATCATAGGAATGAGATAGTTACATAGTAATGTAAAACTTTACAAAAAGGGGCAGTTGGTCCAAGAATGATTACAAGGAGAGCATCCAACTTCCCCAAAGTGGTGTAAAAAATCAAAACGCCCTCTATTCTCCACTGGCCACATGCCCAGTTGAGAACTTGTCCTCCCAATTGAACTAATTACATACTCCTAAAAAGGAAAATTGATTTTTCCTCAATATTATGTTGGTGCAACGATAGATCAAAATGAACACGATTTCACGTTTTCAAACATAGTGATGAAAAATTAGCCATTAAAAGATGATTCTAAATTTATTAGGACGAGGATAAACTTGTTGGTACTGTAAGTAATATGATTTTGGTTTACATTTTTTTTTATAATTTTTAAAATTAAGTAGAGGGTACAAAAAAAAATACTTAAATGAATAGCAAAATAATCTAAACTTGTTAGTACAAGTAATAATGTACCTCTTTACTTCCGGCCATTTGGCCCATTTCCTTTCTTATTAATAATATAAAAATAAGTGATTATGGGGGATAGCAAATGATGGGCCACTTGCAGCAACCCATTATTGATCCCACCCCCTCCCCCCCCCCCCCCACTCTGCTTACAAGCAAACAACAGAGACAGCAGGGGGTTTGGCACTACTTCGTAGGCGTGGTAAGTGAGTCGAGTCAAGCGTGAGATGTTTTGCTCGATCAAAGCATGTCTAGACTTGCTTCACGAGATCGTGATCAACCTTTGACGGGGCGAGCTAGCTCATGATTGGTTCGTGCCCTCAGCTCTTCGGACATGAGTCGATTTAGCTTGACTTGCTAGTTGGATGAGATGCTCATCCTTTCGAATAACATCTACCAATGTTTTAGCAATTGGACCAAACATGAACTTAGAAAACGTTAAGGTCAAATTGGGATTAACTTCGACGAAGAAACAACCTTTATACTTCCTAAAAAATTTTACATGTAAATGAATTACATTTGAGACTAATTCTCAATTTTTTAGATTGAATCGTCATATCTTATCTAAATCTTATAATATGATGTGTGCAAATAATTTTCCGTCATCCTCTCTATGCTATCATTATTTCTATTAAATAATAAACTATATTGACAACATAGCATCGATAAACAGTAGCCTTTCACCAAATGGTATCGAATGGACACTATAATTTTATAATAAGGAGTGTACTATAATTTTGTTATTTAAATCAGGTAAATGTGTTCCAACATCAATTGGAAAATTAAAAAAAGTACAGAAAATTTTGCTTGTGTTAGATTTGGTACCAAAGTGAGTCACTTGCTGGTTTAAAAGAAGCCAGCAATAAAATAAAATAAAAATGAAATCGTGCACCAGTTAAATTATTCCCACTAGAATCTCTCTACTATCACTACATTCAATAATTATAATATTTATATGATATGGACAGGTTAGCAACAGAGACACACATGAAAGAAAAATGATGCTAGTACAGGAAAAAGTAACAGAATTTTTTACAGAATTTTGAATTTCTCTCGTATGAGGAGGCGAGCCCACATGAATTAAATATTGTTAAAAATATCGGGATCCACGCGTTGTGTGTATTCTGTCCATTTTCTGTGAGAAATTCCCTATGCCCATAGCATCATTCGACATGTAATGGCAAAAACATTGATTTTTTTTTTTCAAAAATAACAAATAATGGAAGGGGAGATGGTGTGTTTATACAATTGACTATATGATGTATTGGTGACATTTTGTGATATTAACACTAGTTAATCATAAATATGATATGGATAGGTTAGCAACATAGACATACATGTAAGAAAATTTATGTAAGTACAGGAAAGTAACAGAATTTTTTACAGAATTTTGAATTTCTCTCATATGAGGAGGCGAGCCCACATGAATTTATTATTGTTAAAAACATCGGGATCCACGCGTTGTGTGTATTCTGTCGATTTTCTGTGAGAAATTCCCTATGCCCATAGCATCATTCGACATGTAATGGCAAAAACATTGATTTTTTTTTTTCAAAAATAACAAATAATGGAAGGGGAGATGGTGTGTTTATACAATTGACTATATGATACATTGGTGACATTTTGAGATATTAACACTAGTTAATCATAAATATAATTTAGGATTTTGGGAGTGTCGATTTATGATTCATGTCTAATTTTTTTGTGCACGGAACTAAATTATTTTCCAATTTCAATATGAGGACTTGTCTAAGATTTCTAGACACGTAAAGATTGTAAAACATACTAAAATCAACAAAAGTAACCGTCGATAAATTATTTGTTTTGGATTTGAGCTAATTTGAAAGTCATAAATCCCTAAAGAAATACAAGCCCTAAAGTCCAAAAGCTGTTTAGGTATTTGTCGACACATTTATATTTTGTGTAGACTAAAGAGAGAAAGTTAGATTGCACCTAATTTTTGGAGCTCCAAATTTTATAGTGGGGAAAAAGGGTTAAGGAGGCATGGGCACGTCAAGCGTGGGATTTATCGAGATTCAGGGCATTGGGAGCTGCCTAGTGCACGTGTCGCGGTCTTCGCGATCCTTAATTATTGCTCCCTTTGTACTAATCTATTTGAACTAATCTTATAAATTAGCTTCTAATTAAACATGAAAAGAAAAATTAAAAATTTATAAAAAAATGTGTTGGGGAAATGTTTATAAATTTTTTAAATAAAAATAAATAATGATAATTAGTTAGTACTTGTAAATTCTCAAAATGTATTAATAAAAATTATCTTGAAAGTTTATGAGCCTTCATAAACATGAGCAAAACATTTAAATGTGTAGGAAATTTTAAAACATATTGTTTCTGTAGCAAGTCGATCTTCAATATTTAAAATAGCAATTCAGTTCTTATATTTTTTTTACCATAGTATAATATAGTTCAAATATCAGCGTTTGATGTCTGTACGATTCGATCAATTTTCAAGAGAATTGGATCGAATTAGACAATGCCACCTTTATTTAGAAGTGCAGAAAAGGAAAGTGATCAATTGGATCGATGCAAATGTTATTAGGCAAGAAGCTTTTGAACAAAAGGATCGCATTCTAAGTGCACATTAGGTCCTCGATATTTTTTTTTTACTGTAACAATTATGTGCCCAACTTTTTTCATTTTCAAACATTGATTAAGTAGCACGTCATCTTTAATAATATTTTTGTCCAAAAAGTCAATTGGAATGACACAAAGAGACTTATTTATTCATTATATTTTAAAACTTAATAAATATTAAAATACGGCAACAGATTTTTCCATTATTTCAAAGTACGTCATCAATGACAACATATGCTAGTTGATGGAAAATTAAATATAAGAATTCAATGAAAATGGTTAGGAACATAAGTTCTACCATAAGAAAAAGCTGAAAATCTTAAATACAATTAAATTGTAATGTAACAAATAAAAATTGTGAGAATATAATTACTTTAACAAAATTTTAAAATAATAAGTGGAAATTACAGGGACCAAGTGTTTTTTAAGATTTCAATTCATAATTAAGAGTTACAAGTTTTTCTTTCAAAAATCAAATATAATTAAAATTCTAAATATTAATAATATTATTATATAATTATTTTACATATCGACCCCACTACCATCTACCCTCCCAAACTCTAATTATTTCTCAGTTTTTTTTTCTCCCTATACAACCGACCCCTTAGTCGGCGCCATCATACCACCTGCCCACAGCCGATATGGTGCCACCATTGTTCGCAAATGTAGATAAGCACGCCACACAGTCGATCCCTCTATAGATGCTCTAATAGACAGTTTCGCTACAGAGCATCAAGTTTGCTATGAAGATAGGACGTTTGCACTTCGGTCTCTCTCTCCACCGCACGTAGCACCACTGTCGATTTCATGTCTCTCTCTTCGCTACAATCATTGTGCGTGGCAACGAAGCACCGCTTGCTTTGCAGATCGAAGCTAGAGAAGAGAAGGCGTGAATGTGGTTGTTACAGAGTGGAGCCGAAGAAGAGAATGGATGCTTGTTGGTTGTGGCGGCAGTGGTGTGGTGGATTTGAGAGATTCTGAGCTGGTAGTCGCAAACGGTTGTGATGCAGGCAGTGGCAATGGTGGCGATCGAGTGAGACGAAGAGTCTTTGTGACTAAGAAATTGGTTGATTGTGACCAAGACAAAGAAATTAATTAATACATGACCAATAAATAATATATGACCTAAAAAATATGATTATGACTTACAATATATTAAATTTTGATCGAGAAATAACTGTAACCAATTAATTGATAATTTGTAATAGTTAAATAAGTTGTTGCTTATAAATTTTGTAATTTTTGACCTATAAATGAATGAAAATCTATAAATTTTTTGATGTTATGATCAATGAATAAATGATGACCTATAAAAATTTTGATTTATGACTGAGAAATGATTTGTAACAAATTTATTCGATAATTTGTGATCAAATTGTATAGAATTGTAACCTTAATATATTTAATTAATAAAATATATATTTAATTAATTATTTCATAAATAGATTTTAATAACATCTAATTTTTTAAATTTTAAACCTTATTTTTTAATTTTAAAATGGGTCAGTTAAACTCTTAAATATGAAATTTTCTCAAATAATAAGTTGGACAGTGCAACAAGTGGGTGGGCCCATTTGAGTTAAGGTACATGCTAACTCGAGTGACCCGAGAAAAGTTACAAGTCCATAATTTCTATTACCCAAATATATTTGGGCCTCTGGAGAACTGGGCTAAACCAAGGAGTGTCAGGTTTTAATATTGCTGTGAATAATATTGTTCATTATTAGTAGAGTTCACGATTAATTGTCCAATGCTTAATTAAATAATGACCAAAAAGAATGTTTATGCGTTAAAAGATGTGTTGAAGAAAACATCCAAATAAACGACATATATCTTATATAATAACGTATGTCTTTGAACAAGTACTTGATAATGTTAAAAAAGTTAATTAACAATGTAGACGTGTTGTAACGACCCGAATTTTTAATATTTAAATCGTTACAAAAAGTTTCATTTATTCTTAAAAATATGGCATGCAATAAATATAAAATTATGTAACGTTAATTTACTCATTGTTATATATAATAATTCCATATTCTTAAAAAACAAGGATTTTTCTACACCCTATCCTATTTATTTTGTAATTAAATAAATATTTCAAATATTATAATATGAAATTTTTGGTTCCACCAATATTAAATAAACGGATGGAAAAAAACATAACCAAATAAAACATGTTCCAAACCCTATATAACAATCCACGCAATAACAAAACTAAAGCAAATACTGAAAATAAAATCTATACACGTTACATTGGATTTAATTTATTAAGTCCAATGAATCCAAGCACAACGACGGCACATTATCGCTCGCCATCCAACAACTTGTTCTAGTATGTGAGAAGTATGGAAAATAGTGAGTACATGAGAATACTCAATACGACACGAATATTTAGTGCAATCCCAAATAAAAATATTAAATCATGCGTACAAAATATCATACCGTCATTATATTTTTAGAAATCGGTAAAAGTTCAATAAATGTCATATCGTTGGTACCGGATGATCATAATATACATATCGTATCATATCATATTATAACTTTCATTAGCATAATATTTATCAACATGAAGAAATAAATTAAATGGGATAAACTACTTGCACATCGTAATCCTACCTCGTTAGATCAAATAACTTTTTTACAAGATAAAATCCAAAATCACGTTCCCAACTTTATTTTTCTGCCTTCGCTTATGTGCCGTGTATATGCATATGTATTTTTATTTGTACCTTCCACCATGGTGTCTCACACACACATGTATGCATGTATGTATGTACACACATAGGCCATAATGACCTAGACCCTAAACATGGTGCATTATGGAAAACGTGGGGATAAGGTAATTGAATGAGAATATCTAAAACAAATTTTAAATAACCTTATCACAGGATTGAAACATGCTGAAATCAAATTCCTATTTAATTTAATTAATTAATTTAAGTTAATATCTTTCAACCTCAATAATTTGGACTTTGCTTATTTAAATTAATTTTTTCTGATGCCTAATATACATGATTAAATCGAGCTATCCAACGAGTTCAATATTGATTTACGTACCATCGCTCTATAAAAATTTAAATATTTGGCCAAAGTAAAATTGAATTAATACATTTAATTCACTTTAGTCTTACATTTTTTTTACAAAATATAAAATATAGCACCTAAAATAATTAAATTCTATTTTATGAAATTTTCGAGGCTCCACACATGCACTCGTAGTCTTTGCTAATTGTACTCCTATACATTCAATATTGACCTAGATAAAAATTAGATAAGATTCAAATATATGGTGCGAGTATTAGTTATTTGTACTCTGTTTATGTTTGTTCAGTCTAACATACTAAACCCAAGTAAATTCTTCCGGAAAGAATAGGCTGATCGATGGTCACATACTCCTCACCACTCACCCTGCTGTAATTTACAATGCTTTGTATTGATTCGTGTATCCTAATACATGTAATGACAGTTGCGATGAATCCATACTACATTTGGTAATTTCGAGAGCAAAATGTGGCAGTAGTATCAATACAATCAACACAGTGATTCACTTTCAGAAATTACTTACTAAATTAGGAGTATCAAAAGTTACTATTTGACTGTCCGAGTGATTTAGTAGACGTTTAATGAGCAAATCATAGACGACTGGCTCTATATAGCATCAAATTATTGTACACATTGTCTAAGTATGCAATTCATTCTACCGAATGGTGAGACAAATTTCTGTAAGATGTCCTCATCCTGCACCCTGCAACGGCCCAAGAGTATATAATCATTAAGAATGTAAATCTCTGCTAAACGGCAAGTAGATAGATTTAGTCTCATTAACAAAATTGTAAAGAAAAGTAGCAATTCGCATGAAAGCGTAGTGCTAGTAAGTGTAAACGATCAAGATCCAAATTTTAGGTTGAAATTGATACCTAACGGGACTTTTTCAGGCGTTTGGGTGGCCTCATCTTTTCTTTCCTCGAATCTAATGGAGTTTTTATATCTGTTGTATCTGTATACGGCTGCAAGTAATTTGAAAACAAAAAATATAAATCATCACGATAGAAAACCATAGGTTACAACATAAAGAGTAAACCAATCTACAGTTTGCAAAGACATTACAAGACTTTTGAGCATGTTTGCCTAAGCTTAAGAAAAGGTAACTTAGTAAAAAACTCAAATAAGCTCTACAATATAAGATACTTAAATGTAACTTTCAACCTTATACTCTAGCCTTTGAAAAAGTTGCACACCTAACACAAAGGAATACTAGTTATTAGGATCTCAATCCTGCCAGTAACATGAAGCCCAAAATGGAGGGAAAAATTCGGGGATTTGAGAAGAAAATTTATGTCATGTTTACGAAGGCCAAATACTTGACGGCCTAAATTAATTAACAATACTTATTTCATGGCATGGCTTACAACCATTTCAAGTCCAGTAACTTTTCCATTTCGTCGTATAAGATTGATAGTCTTCCAGTGTCTTATAAACTCCATTTAGGAGTCAGTGCACTTCAAGAATCACACTGAACACCTGACATGTAGGATTTTAATAAACATATAGTAGGATATCTATTAACAACCTCAGCTTCAACCGATAGAAACCTGCTGCTAGTCTTATGTGATTATCTAGTAACAAAAAAATGAACTACCGTTTTAGAAGAAATAAAGTCCATCCAGAATTATACAGGACAAATGATAGAAATTTCGTACACCGTATACCATGAAACTGTAGAATAAATTATGCACCGAATCTGATCAACTCAATTAAGAGCAGGAATACTCAGAGAAGTATCCCAAAAGGGTACACTGGAAGATAAAGTCACTTCATAAAATGGTCAATCAGCATGTAATTTAAGGAGCAATACTTTTTCGAGCCAATGAATTACAGATGAATAATAGAGCTAAGTATCAGCATAGTAAACAGACCATCCAAATAAATCACAATTTTCAGTTATCTTAAGAATCAATAATAAAAGCTTGATTGAGAGAAAATAAAGAAAATATGTAGCGTGAAAATTCTTACCTCATCAACTTTACTTTGAAGTTCTAAAAGTTCCTGACAGTACGTGAGGCACTCAGCATGGTATACAGCAGCCAAGTCTTTAATCAATGCCTTCCTTCTAATTATACCAATCACTTCAAAAGAAGCAGTGAAAAGTTCAAGTGTGGAACAAGATATAGCACGTAGTTTCAAATAAGACACATTTAATTCTCTTTACAGTAACACAAATATACTTCATCCCCTTGCTTATAACATTAATCACTTCAAAAGAAGCAAGGAAAAGGTCATGCGTTCAACAAGA
>CAIGRP010015966.1:0-14236 GCA_903798385.1 Fraxinus cuspidata
TATATAGTGAAGAGGTTTTGGATAGTATGGGCCGGATATAAACCTTGAAAAATGCTAATTAGATTTTCCCATGATATAATGTCTCTTGAACGAGAGCTCAGCGACAGGCTAGCAACAGTTGAGCAGTTGTCAATATTTTTATCATAATTTTTTCACCCGATGTCCTATTGAGATTACTCAAATTGCTTTGGAAAGATAACTCAAAGTGCTACAATTCTTCTAGATATAGCCTTTTCCATAATTCAATATTTTCTATGTGAAAAATGTATTACAAGTTGCGGTTGAGAATTTGAAGCATAACTTGTGCGGCTCTTTAACACTATTTAGACTTCTAATTGCATTCACTTAATCATATTGATCTTGGCATCTTGGAATCCTTCAAGAACTATACTACCAACCAAATAATACACTAAATACCTAACATTGTTAAAAGTGATTTCTTTTGAAGGATGTGTAGCTAAAAAATAGAAAAAATTTATGTCTACGCACAAAATTATTTTATCAAAAAATGTGATTGAAAATAATTTTGATAAAAATGAATTTTAAAAAATTGGGACCATAGAGCAAACATATTTTGATGCGGTGTCTGCACGTAAACTGGTTTCATGGGATTAGAACATAAATTATAATGTGAAGTTTTATTTTATAGCACAATATAATATGAGCACACAATTATCGTCTTAAGATTGTTAGAAAATTAGGGTACAAATTATATTCTCAAAATAACTTTACGTGCTATTAAACGGACATAATGTCCACTTATCGACTATCAAAATGAAATAAAATAAACAGAAAGGTAGAAAAAAGAGATGAATGAAAGACTTCAAAAAAATGACTGAGACAATAGTTGGACCTTTTTTCTTAAAATGATAATGTCTCATATTGGCGATGAAGATCTTCCGACACTTGACTTCCAAGATACAATGCGTATCCTATCATTTTTATGTAATAGTAGCACTCAATTGGTACAAGACCAACGAAACGACTTGCATTTTGAAACTGAAGGACTAAAATATGCAAAACAAAATTTTGGGACTGAAATGCAAAAGATAGAATAGTGCAGAAAAGAATATACTATTATGGTGCAGTAGAATTGAAACAAAAGAAATTAGGAATGGGGTTTATACATATAAGTTCAAAAGTTGTCTCCCAAAAAATACATAAAAGTTATATCTCAAAAGACATAATCATTTGGACAACCCTAGTCAATCAAATCTGTTTGTCAGGAGTTCTACAAATCGTTGCCACGTGGCACACTCTACTACGCCACTTATGTATTAGGAAATAAAAAATTGTTTATGAATATTATTGTTGTCCAAAAAATAATATATTAACTTGCGCATCAGGGGCGGATTTAGGGGGGCCCCGGTCCAGCCCCAGCCCATTTATTTTTTTAGTAGAAAAAAAAGTTTTATGTAAATTTTTTTTTTCTTGTGTGTTTTTTTTTTTTTTTTTTACGTATTAGCCTGGTTTGGAATTCGGTCATGAATCCGCCCCTATTGCGCATAACCCATAAACCACAACCCACGTCCATGCCTGAGCCCCAACCCGGCTTTGTAGGTGGCAACGCGTACTTGTGGTCATTAGCTGACCCTACTAACATGCAGGTCCTCCTTTAAAATACTAGTAATCCTCGAAAGCCAAACTCAAGTGTTAAACTTGAGGAAATTGAACTAAAATTTTGGCTTCTAGTTTTCCAATGTGCAATAAATGATTTTTAATTTTCCCACCAAATTTCAACTCCATCTACCTTCAGTAATAGTAGCTCATATTGATTTTAATTTTTCACTCATCCGAAATTTATTTTGAAAAACTAATTATACTACGGCGATCTACTCACGGAGTAGAACATGTTTGATATAAGAACTCCCATATTCGACTAATGAATCCCACTTAAATAATTTGTCAAAGTTAGTCAAACCAACTTAATACTAACCAATTTCCAGCACTTCTAAGTTAAATTATAAGCTACTTATAATAAAATTTTATATAAGCTTGACAACATGCACTTAAAAGTAAACATGTGTTAAACGTTAGAAAAACAGATGCCGGCGGCGTTACAGGCGACACACTTGAGTGATAAAAGCTGACATTTGTCATTCATTCATGTATTTGATGCACAATTTAGGATTAGCCGATTAGCCGGCTGGCCGCCCCTATAAACAAAAACAACCTTGATTTTGCTCTAATGTTCCTTTTTCCCCAACGTTATCGTATTTTGTCACAAACAATCTGTCATTAGATGTTCACTGCCAATTGTTAAGTTTCTCACAGACCTCTAGCTCCAAAGTTAGTATTAAAGCGGCAAGAACTTGTAAATTTTGGATTAGATAGACAATTAACAATCTTGGCGAAACCAAAATATTTTGAACGCCTACTTAAAACAATCGAGGACACGTTTTATACGTTATAACGGACTAGACTAAACAAGGCCACAATAACAACATTTAGTTGTGATTGAGTTAACTTTGTTTAGTAGTTGTTTTAGATCTTTTGCCCCATGTTTGATAAGGATTAAAATTTAGATTTTAATTTAAATCGAAGTCAACAATTAATTTTAATTACATATTTTGTGATACTCACAAATTTCAACTACACATTTCATTAACTTTTATCAAAATCTACAAAAAATATGATTTTAATATCCACCAATCATAAACTTAATATATCTGGTAATAAATTGGGGGACTATTAAAAACAATTTAAGTAATCAAGCCAAAATTCGTCTAGAAAAATGTTTAGCCCTTGTGTGGAAAAAAAATTTTTATTTGAAAAATGATTTTTGTAAGTATTTTATTTGCAGAAATGTGCTAAAAAGTATGGAATAGTTATAAGGAAATGCGAAAATAATTATTTTTGAAAAGTGCGGTTGAAAATAAGCGTAGAAATTTTTTTTTCCAAGTAATCACTTTCAAATAAGGACTTAAGTTATGTTTTCTATTCTTTCTCTTTGTTGAAGACCCATTGTGAAATAAAAAATGTTAAATATCGGACTTTTGAGAAAAATAATCTAGCATGGAGAGAGCAGATGTGCTTAACATTGAATAAATACGTTTGAAACTCCTCTTTTAACTTGTACACTTATGATTTAAAATGTTACAAAAATTTGAATTTTATTTTCTCCCGTCAAAACTTGATAGAGAAGCATATTTACTCATTTAAGTGCTTGTGTATAAGTGAGTTTACGAAAATTACTTTTCTCAATACTCATTTTCAACTATATATTCTAAAAAAAAATCAATTTTCACATTTTTCTCATAACTTTTACCTACATTTTATCAATACATGTTTTCAAAAAATTACTTTTAAAATAATCGCTCATATACAAGCTCTGAGTCATATCTTCAACATGCTTATTAGTCAACAAGAAGTTGCTTATAGAAAACTCGAGGTCTACTTAAAAAAAAAATAAAAAAATACGAGTACACAATAAGTCTTTATTTTATCCCCTTATTTTATTTTTATACTTTGGTGAAGTAACAAGCTTCGTTAGTGGAAACATCAACTTGCATTATATATATAACCATTATGTAATGGTCCCAAACAAACACTTCATCATAAAACATGACCAAAATGAAGAGTCCGAGTAATCATGGAATGGAGAAGACCCTAAAAAAGAAGCACTTCGTGCTGGTTCATGGAGCTTGCCATGGGGCATGGAGTTGGTACAAAGTTGCAACACTACTGCGTGCCGAAGGCCACCATGTCACCGCCCTCGACATGGCGGCTGCCGGAGTTCATCCGACACAAGTGGAGGAGCTCAGCTCTTTCTCCGACTCTTGCAAGCCACTGATCGAATTTATGGCGGCTTTGCCACCTGATGATACGGTGGTTCTAGTAGGTCATAGCATGGGTGGCATTTCCATTTCTGTTGCCATGGAAATGTTCCCTCAGAAAATTTCTGTCGTTATTTTTGTCACGGCCTTCATGCCAGCTCCTCACCTTAATGTTCCTACCATTATTCAAGAGGTAATTAATGGCAAGCTATTTATCTGTGTTTTTCTCTTTAGTAAGATCTATATTTAAATAAGAGAAATTGTTAATCAGTCCTTTGAAAAAATATATATATGTGTGTGTGTGAATTTCAATGTTAATTTTATCATGTTTTATTTCAACGAATTTTAATCTAGCCACCCCCTATTGCTACCTTCCCTCAATATATTTATTTCATATCGTTGAATTTTTCGATTTTCATTAAAAAAAATTCAGCCATAATGTGATTACGGATCTAGGTTTTACTTTTGATCAAGGTGAGCCTTGAAATTTTGAGGTTTTACTTTTGATCAAGGCGAGCCTTGAAATTTTGAGTGTCGTAAACGACATTTTAAAATGGTGTCCCTTTCATATAATTAAAAAAACCTTACAGGCAACAATTAAAAAAACTCAAAATGGTGCTTTACTCATCTAGAACCAAAAATATATAACAAAAAAAAAAAATTTTTTGGTGCCCCGCAATGCTGAGGCCTTTTGCCGTTGCACCGCCCGCCTCTGCTTTTAATAAAACATGATGGGAGAATTTTGGATTTTTTTTTCCAACCCTTTCTAATTTACTGATAATCCGTTTTATTCTTTGATAATAAATTAACCATAATTATTTTAAATTATTCAGAGCAATCGTCAAATGGATCATACTTTTATGGAGAGTCAATTCTCATGCGGTAAAGGAGAGGACAAACCTCCAACCTCTCTCAGGATCATACTTTTATGGACAGTCAAATCTCATTCGGTAAAGGAGAGGACAAACCTCCAACCTCTCTCGTCTTTGGCTCCAAGTTCTTGTCCACTGTCTTGTATCAACTTTCCCCTCCTGAGGTGAGTATATGCACTTTAAGCCATGTTCGATATAAATTAAAATTTAGATTTTAATCTAAATCTAAGTAAATAATTAATTTTAATCATATATCTTTCTTGAAATCCGCAATTTTTCAACCACAAATTTCATAAATTTTTATCAAAACCTACTAAAAAATTAATTTTAATCTCCACTAAACATGGCTAAATTTCATTTCACTTTAGACACTGCGTTATTCAAATAATGGAAAATGGTCGGTATTTTATTGTCCAACAAGGCAAAAAAAAAAAAAATGTATTGACGGACAAGTGCTTCTCAAATACGTCTGTATAAGAAAATAAAAAATAAATAGATAATATGAAAAAGAAAGGAAGACTTGTCTAACAAGATACGTATTTTCTTAATTGGACGATTCAAATAATGCAATTAAGAAAGATTTTTCATGACATGCGTTCGTTAAATGTTATTCAAATAATGGAAAATGGTCAGTATTTTATTGTCCAACAAGGCAAAAAATACGTATTGATGGACAAGTGGTGCTTCTCAAATCTGTATAAGGAAATAAAAAATAAATAGATTATAGGAAGAAGAAAGGAAGACTTGTCCAACAAGATGCATATTTTCTTAATTGGACTATTCAAATAATGCAATTAAGAAAGATTTTTCATGACATGCGTGTTAACATTTATTCAACAGACACAATAACTAGGAACAAAAAATATTCGATAATCAAAGTGAGAGCCATGATCTCATACCCTCAATCGACAAGATGAAAACTTGTTGATATGATAAAAGTACCTTACTTACAGTTATCTGAAAGCAGTGTGAAGTTGTTATCCTACTCATTGGAGGCAAGAGATCAATTTCAATCAAAGTGAAACAATACTATAAATTGAGCAATATACAATGCTTTTAATCCATAATTTTATACCACACCGTTCTTGACAAACTTGACGTAAAACTGAAGTTATTTAATCTATTTCACTCTCGTGGCTTGTTTGATATCATATAGTGGACTCAATTGAACATGTCAACTGCCTACTCTTTGTTAATGATTCGATTCAATTTAACGTTCATACATTTAATAGCTGAAATTAATTTCTGAAAACTAATTTTATTTGAAACAGGACTTATCTCTTGCAACCCTTTTGGTGAGACCCATAGGGCTCTATGACGATGCAGAAATGCTGAAAGATACAGTCCTCTCAACAAAAAATTATGGCTCAGTTCCTCGTGCTTATATAATAAGTGAAGAAGATAAATTTATTAAGGAGGATTCTCAAAAATGGATGATAGAAAATAATCCATGTGATGTGGTGAAAACCATTTGTGGTTCAGATCATATGGTTATGTTCTCCAAACCACAAGAATTGTGTTTTTTTCTACAAGAAATAGCACATAAATATAATTAGTTACACTTATTATTCCTCATTATATATAAACTGTGTGTCTAAGTCGTATGATGTTGGAATTTGTAGAGCTTACACGTTTTGTATTGTTTATTTATCCTCGATAGAGGAAAATTTTGTTGTGTTCAATTTGAGGTTTTATCATATTTTTTTCTTTTTATTGCTTGTGTAATTGGGATTAGGGTTTAGATCTTGCTTGGCTGAGAATAAGAGGGTGTTTGGTGGGGATTAAAATTAGATTTTTAGTAGATTTTGATAGAAAGTTTTGAAATGTGTGGTTGAAAAGTTATGGGATTCATGAAAGATGGGATTGATATTAATTGTTTGACTTTGACTTGGATTAAAATCTGATTTTAATCCGGACCAAACAGAGGATAACAACCACCACATTTTTATCCCAAAAAACCTTAAAAATACACTCTAATATGATTTTTGAAAAATACCTATTTTTACGAAAAAAAATCATTGTTTTACATGATTTACCTCCTTTTATAATTATTTTAACTTCTCATTTTCATTTAAAATTGACATTTCAAATTTTTGTTAAAACCCAAGAGTTTTTATGAATTATGTGTTAGGATATGTTACTATCTTATTTATAGAGTAAAGTTACAATACTTTAGAAAAATTATACACTAAAACAACAATTCACAATGAGGAAAAAAAAAATCAATTTTTTTACTTTTTGAACAATTTACAAAGGAAAAGAAAACCATATTGCGAAACTTATATTTTTTTCCTCTAAAACACCCTCGAGCCACATCCATAAAATAGAATATACCACGTCCATTTCTAATAAAGAAATTGAACTAATTTGCTCCCACATCCGACTTCCAAGGTGGAATGTATTTGGAAACATCGTTAATTCCTTCTACATAGAATAATATCTTTGGCATCTTCAACTTGTTCGTGAAATCAAATTCCACCATTATTTTATTACAAAACAAGGATAGATACCTTTTAAATTTTTGGCTCTTAAAGGCAATTTTCTCAACAATCTTCACCTTGCCAATTAACAAAACAATTTCTTATCTTATTTGCTGCTCTTGATCATGATACTTAGGAAAAATCGATATATTTTTGACAAGCTTTAACAAACTCTATTTTCAAAACAAAGATTTAACATACTTCACCATATAAGTATAATCACTTAAAATTACAAAAAAAAATTATCAAAAATTCACAGTCTTATATCGAACAAATTTGCTGAAAAATTATTGTGCGACTGCTACTTGACTTTCGTAGGAGGTTATCAGCGATCAACATCAATTCCACGACACGCCTTACATCAATGTCAAGTCAATGCCTATGTGCAAATATGTGGACCGCTAGTATGTAGTAACACGTCTTCTAAGATAACAACTAACACATTCCATAAGAATATACATATCTTTAGCATAATTGCCGTCTCCCATAAATAGTAACTAACTGTTTATCTGAGTCCGAACAATTAGTCGAGTCTACTCCACCTTTTGAACAATTTTACTTTATTTGACCATGATGGGGTCAGTCTTCCTTTCAAAGTCATGTGCAGTCTAGACTAAATCAAATCAGCACATATTGATTTGTTCATGCCACATTCAAAATTGATTCTTGTATCAAATTTCTTCAAGTAACTCGACCAACACCAAAAAACTTGACTCTGATATCAGTTATGAGTATTGGCCAATTCCCTTTAATTTGTCCTAACGAGACAAAAAAATATAAAACTTATAATTAAGCTTCACAAGGTCATAACTTTGCCTTGGTATCCATTTTGGTCCCCGACTTCTCCACTTGGTTTGGCTTGATTCCTTATTGATTAGCACTTCTAGTCTTTCATATTTGAATCTTCATAATTGATCCTCTTCATCCCAAAATATCAATAATCGATCAGGCGCAAGTTTTATAAGTTTACAATTTAGTCCTCAAACTTCTGATTATTGCGCTTGAATCCCAAAACTTATGAATTTCTTCTTAATGATCTATTAATTCTTCAATTGATCACGAACACTTTGGATAATCTTCAATTTGCTTCAAATCAATCACAATTAAGCTCAAAACGCCCCGTTCAAGTCAATTGCATTCAAGTTGAGATTTTACCCACAATTAACATACTTTACACACAATTTAAGTAAATATCAGCTCAATATATCAATAAATAAGCAAGTATAAGTGCACAATGTGATCTTTTCAGCGTGGCTGAAGTTAAAGCACAATAAGAAGGGGACGGTGAGCGAAACAGTCCAAGGAGAAGTAGCCAACAACACTTGGCCGAGTGGCCGTGGATGCCAAATATTTGTCCGTGGTCACACTAAGATGGTTGATAATTTGTGCTGAGAGTGACTAGAGATATGGGAAGTGTGGATGTAGTCCAATATGTTGCCAATTCTGGTTTTTTTAGCGATATGAGCAAATGTAGAAAGTTGAAGTTATTTGTCAGTTATGGATTGAAGATGAGCATTATTTAATTTCACCAACCAAATAAATGAACTGTGGGATTAAATGACTTATTTAATTTCACCTATTATTTAAATGTCACATTAACGTTGCCTAAACTGATGTTGTAATTCTAATGGGGTTGAATAACATTACTCATAATAAAAGAAAAATGCTTCCATTTCTTTTTGCCGCCTCATTCATCTTTAAAAGAATTTGTAAATAATGATGTACAACAATTATTTTCCATGATATTAGGGAATAATGAATCAATAATTGCTTTAATTATCAATGGGTCTAATCCAAAGAGTGAAGGTGGATTTGAGAAGATAATACTATTAATTTGTATGGTGGTCGACCGACAATGATAGATCCATCAACATAGTCCATAAGGACATAAACAATGAAGAAGGTATGAAATTGAAGGTGTCAAGAGGAATAGTAAGTAGTAGTGAGCTTGAAAGAAGCTTCGGCCGAGATATTAAGAAAAACGAAAAGGATAGGAGAATCAGCAGTTACGTGAGAGAAAGAAGGAATGGCAGTTGTGGCGGCAGTACAGGCTACCATGGTTACTCCTTTTCAACCGAAGAGGTAGGGATCGCTGGTTAAATGTTTCAAGATCCAGAATTGATTTCTCGTTAGAATTGTGATTTGATACTACGCTAAAGAATAACACTTGGAACAATGTTGGCAATCAGATTTATTATCTCATTAAAGATTGTGATGTGCTATAGTCGGATTCAAATATTAGAGAGGCGGACCCACATAATAGTAGCCCATAATTTTTAACCTAGACCCAACAATCTTAAGTCTTTAACATAAATAAAAACAAAACAAACAAACGTGTAGTTCCAATTTCCTGCTTAATTGTACTTCCTTTCCCCCAATTCTCAAATCCCTGCGAACCCCGACGCTTCCAAATTCCAATCACCATATTTTGAAAGAAGAAGAATAGATTGAAGAAGCTAAATTTTGTAATCTATCTCTCTTTCTGAATCTTATTGTTTGTGTTTTGATAATTATTTATGCTTATATAATTTCATCACATCCCAAAATCAAATCATAGAAACATCAAGCCTGGAAATTTTCTTTGCAAAATTTTTGATGTGTTTCCTTATGTGTGTTACAGTAGTTGAATAGTAGTGAAATGGAGGCTTAGATGTTGCGACTTGCGAGGAGAAGATTATGTGCTTTGACTAAGAATTTTTGGTTAGTTAATGCTTAATAAGTTGGAAATTTCAAATTTTGAGATTATTTGATCTGATGAAGTGAAATTAGGTACTTCAGGATGATAAATGTCATTTTTAGTGCTTCAGCATTCGGTTTTTACTCAATTTATCATAATCAATGAAGTTTCAAAAACGAACTAGAAATTGAAGAATTACTGCACTATACAAAAATTTGCTTCGTATAAAGAGATTTTATTTCATTACATATGGATAGTTATTTCATCTATTAAGTAAATTTGTTGCATTGATTAGGCGAGTGGCTGAGTATTGGAATAGTTTGGAATGGAGGGAACTCTTAAAATGAGATCTCTTCCGTTGATTCTAGTCCTTCGGTGGAAGTTAAGCGAGTTGGTCCAACACTTTGCCTGTCATGCTAGTTTTAATTTTGAGAAAAATAAAATAAATGTTAGAACGAGGATATTTTCCCACCTTGACCTTTATAAAAATTCCTCCAGGAAAAATCTCCCTCATTTTGCCCATATAACATGTAGTTTGGGTTTTTTAATCTCCCCCATATCTTGTGATAAACTGATAGATTTCGTTTCTACAAATCTGATTTTATAATTTCAATTATTATCAGTTTAGTTTATCTTAAAATATTTGTTATTTGCAATCTCTCTTCTTGATGTTCATCTCTTAACTTTCTATTTCATTGTTGGTATATTCAAGCTTTGTTTGATTTGTAGGAAGATATAATGAGATATTTTAAACGAACATCTCAAAAATTTATTGAAGAAAATGTTGAGGCAAAGAAATCACGCGTTGAGAAAATTTATATTGAAGAAAATGTCGAAGCAAAGGAAGCAAGTGCCGACTGTGCTACTGCTGGAGAAAATGACATAGCAAAGGAAGCAAGTATTGATGAAACTGATTTTCAAGAACATGATGAGGTAAAGAAAGCAAGTATTAAACATATTGATGTTGAACAAAATTCCTACGGATCCTGGATTAAGAACTCCAAAATGGATTACAATGTTAATATTCGAGATCAAATACAAAGAGCATACTTGCGGAGAGGTCCGTATCAACCTTGGAGTCATATGTTTCCACATTTAAATCAAGGCGATTCATTCATACTTAGTTCAATGAATATATTGATTGATTGGAATATATTATAAGTAAAAATGCAACATTTTATTTATACAGATATCTTTTAGGACCAAACAATGGGAAACAAAGAAGTGGTGAGGCTTTTGTGAAAGAAGGGTTCCGTAAATTTAAAAAAAAAAAAAAAGATAGACTTGGAGTTCATGTTGGATACGTCCATAGTGCACATAATCAAGTCTAAAGCAACTATGAAGCCTTGATAAATCAAGAGCAACATATTGACACAATTTTCTTCAAGCAGCCAAAACAAGCATGGAGTGCATATCGAATTCGTTGAATGCATCAATGATTGTGTTCAATTTCTTTTATGGCAAGGACATGCTTTTCGTGGTCATGATGCGTGTGAATAATTAAATAATTAAGGCAACTTTCTTGAACACTTGAAATTTCTAGTTGATCATAATGAATGGGTTAAAGTTGTTACTTTGAAAAATGCTCCAAAAAATTACAAACTAACATCATAGAAAATTTAGAAGGATATTGTAAGTGTTGCAGTTTTTGAAACAATCAATGTTATTATCAAAGATATTGCTGATACATTCTTTTCAATTCTGGTTGATGAATTTCAAAATATCTCAGTGAAGGAGTAAATGTCTATCATTTTACATTATGTAGACAAGACGGGACATGTGGTTGAATGTTTTATTGGAATTGAACACATTTCTATTACTACAGCTCTATCACTTAAAACGAATATAGATAAATTATTTTCAAGATATGGATTGAGTATATCTAGATTGTGAGGTCATAATTATGACGGGGCGAGTAATATACAAGGTGAGTAATATACAAGGTGAGTTCAAGTGTCTCAAAGTACTTATTTTGAAAGAGAATCCAAGTGTTTTTTATATTCATTGATTTGCTCATCAACTTCGATTGACTCTTGTAACCACAGCAAAGAAGCATCTAGTCACTCTTTAATTTGGTAGTATGGTGAATATTGTTGAAGCTTCTTCTAAACATTGTGATATTCTTCGAGAGAAACAAGAAGCCATAATTTCTAAAGCACTTATTAAAGGTGAGATTTCAAGTGGACAGAATCTTAATCAACAAAGTACTTGCACGTTTTGGTGATACACATTGGGGATCACATTATCGTACTTTGATTAGTTTGATTTTGACGTTCTCACCTATAATTGATGTCATTGAAATGATTTTGGTTGATGGATCAACACGTGAACAAAGATGTGAAGCTGATAATTTATTAGACTCAATGCAGTCATTTGAGTTTGNTAATCTACATCTCATAAGAACCATATTAGGAATTTCAAATGAATTATTTAATGCACTACAAAGAAAAGATTAGAATATTGTAAATTCCATGAGTTTAGTGGTAGTATGTAAACAAAGACTCCAAGAGATGAAAGACAATGAGTGAGATTCTTTTTTGGATGAACTTGTTTCTTTTTGTCAAAAGCATAATATTAATGTTTCTGATATAGATAGTGTGTTTGTATGCCCAAGTTGCTCACAGCATAATACGAAGAAATGTCAAATTTTCATCGCTTCCGTGTGGATTTATTCTGTCATTGATATGCAATTTCAAGAGTTGAATCATCTTTTTTTGAGATAAGTATAGAGTTACTTCTTTAGTCAGCATGTGTTATGCCTCGATGATTCATTTTCTGCTTTTGACAATGAGAAATTAATTTGTCTTGTTAAGTATTATCCTAAAGATTTTTTAAAAGTACAGCACATGGTACTTGATGAACAGTTTCGAAACTATATAATTGATATGCGCACTAGCAAAGAGTTTGGAAAAATGCAGGGACCTATTAAATGGCATTTTCAAAATATGATAGAGAAATCGTAAGGAACATTTGTTAAAAAAAAAAAGAAAGTATTACGTTTTGAATGTTATCGTTGGTATCTAATTTTAAATCATTTTTTCCATACCCCCGCTAAATCATAATCTTGGATCTGCCCCTGGATACAATTATATTAAGATAAGCTATGCACGATAAATCATACAAGATGTTACTAATGTACAAAGACAAGGAAGCAAGATGTCTTTTTATTTAATACCACTATTAGTAACACTACAATCCCGTAAAATTAACCACCCAATAAATACAACTCAAGTTTTTCCAATGCTCGAAGACATTGGCCTAATTTGATAACAAAGCCAATTTTTTGGTAGGGTGGACCATTTTGCTTTTCTATTACTGAATCAAATCTATGTACTAAGTTCACTTCAATTCTCTTCAATTAGCTAAATTCCAATCAAAAGCACAAGTGACTTCCTTCCATTCAACCAACATTGAAAAAACGTGCTCTCTCCTAATATTAGCTCGAAAGAAACCACATCACAAGACAATCATTAAACGTTATAATTAGGTAATTTCGTAAGATTTATGTTCTTTTCCTAAACAACCAATACTATATTCTTCATTTTAATTATTTTGCTGATAAGAGGTCAAACGAAGCCCCAAATGTATCCCAGATTTTTGATTTAAATAAGTTCCATGATCCTAGTCCCTACATTGAAAACAATCAATGATTAAAAATCGGTTCGAATATTGTCTTGTATAAGGTAAAATGTCAAGGTCAAGGATTTGACCAATTGTACAAAATAAAGCAATAAAAAATCTTCTTTTCAATAAAATAAACCAGATTATCGATTTAAGTTCACTCAGTAATTTTGTGGATGTATTAATTGATTATATGATTAAATTTTGGATTGATTCTCAATTTTTCAGATTGAACATACTAGTCTACTTCTTAAAACTTTGAAATAACAAAGTTTTTTTAAGTAATGAATAAAAATTTCTTAATTTCACATCATGTTATGCTCTAAGAATAACAAAAGAAGTTTCTTCTTGTACCTTAGAATGGTGAAATAAATTGATTTAGAAGGGCCATGTGGTTTGTTGCAGAAGAAGGGTGATTAGGGCATGTGGAAAACCATTGTTTAAGTACCCCCACCCCACCCCTACACGGCACGCTCCTCAATATTATTCTCAAAGGAACCACTGGAGACCTAGCTTAGGGTGACAACTTAACATGACATCCACTTGAAGACCATTCCCTTATGTTTCTAAGGAGACACCACCAAGGACCGTTTGCCCCCTCTTATCAATAAGGTGGGTCCCCCACCCTTAATGCTATCTCACAGTTGTTTGTATGCTAAGATGAATTATATATGCATATATTTTGGATGTTTTTGGCCGAAACATTGTACATTTTATGGTTTTATTTGAATCTTGAATTTAATAGAAAAAATGGAAAGAAAAAGCCAAATGAATGATAATTACTTACTCGTTTTTCTGTTTAAGAAAATA
>CAIGRP010015975.1:0-12651 GCA_903798385.1 Fraxinus cuspidata
ATGCCAAAAGGGGGAAATGAAGTGAAATGATTATGCTTGCTTTGATTTAAAAAGATAATATGCTTGGAATACATAAAAAAATGGAGAAAGAGTGGAAATCATTTATATGCTTTGAATGTATGGTTATTAATTTGTAAAAGATATGGGGAATATGAATTACATGATAAATTTATAATGTATATTTCTTTATCAATATGATATCAATTGTTCAATCTTACCTTGCAAATCATCTTGTTTGTCATAATCAAACAGGGGAAAATTGTTGACTTATGGTTGATTTTATCCATAATATTTTGATCATAACAAACAAGATTATTATTGTTTTTAACAATTGATTTTGAGTAATGATAGCTTAATGTTAAAATCAATCAATCATTGCCAAATCAACACATTATAAATCGGAATCGAAATGAAGATCAAAGTGGAAGTTGAACATTCAAGTCGAATCATTCGAGATGAGAACTTAATAGACAAACGTCAAGAAAAAGCAAGATCAAAAGCATGAGAGACGATATCAAAGATAGATCAAGACGAGAGGTCTAAGAGGCAAATTTCGAAACAAGATTAAAAAATACTTCTTAATATAAATGTACTAATACTTTGATATTTAGTAATGAATGATAAAAGCTAAAAAATTGTTTTATGTACGAAAATATTATTTCATAAAAACATTTGCATAAAAAAATTACTTTTCAATTTCAACTTGATATTACTTACTCATTCAAAAGTTCACATTTTGTTAAAAAAAAAAAATATAGTCACCGGTCAATTGGACATCCAGTTGACCATCCGGACGTTCGGATGAATTGGAACGTCCGAACAAACCATCCGATTTGACAGAAAAACTTCCAAGCTCACAACATTAATGTGTTGATAAACTCCCCACTTAAGCAAGTCCTTCAGAAGTTAGACGCTTCAGGAAGGATGTTAAAATGAGCAGTTGAGTTCAGTGAGTTCGATATAATGTACAAATCAAGGAACTCAGTTAAAGGTCAAGTGCTTACAGACTTTGTTGATGAGTTTGCTAAAGCTTCTAAAATGGAAGTGAATATGGAACCAATAGAACCTCCCATTTGGAATCTCTTTGTTGATGGATCGTCGGGAAAAGCTGGTTTGGGGGCCGGAGTAGTGTTGGAAAGCCCCAAAGTTCATAGGCTCAATTATGTTGTGAGGTTCGAATTCAAGACATCAAACAATGTGGCTGAATATGAGGCACTCCTAGTCAGTCTCCGTTTAGCAAAGGAAATGCAAGTAAGGAGGTTGATAATCAACAGTGAGTCGCAATTGGTGTTAAGCTAAGTCAATGGTAACTTTTCGGCTAGAGACAAAAGTATGGTACCGTACATCAAATTGGTCATGAACTTCCTCCCCAACTTTGAAAGGTTTGAATTAACACAAATTTCCCATCTTGAGAACACCCACGCCGATGCTCTAGTGAAATTGTCTAGCAGTAAGGATTCAAAACTCCACAAAGTGGTTCCCATTCAGCACCTGGCCAAACCCTCAATTGTATGAGGAGAATAAGTGATGTGGATCGAGGGTACCCCGGCTTTGATGCAACCCATCATCACATTCCTTAGAGAACAGACCTTGCCTAGCGACAAAGTTGAAGCTCACCAGCTTATGGTGTGCTTTATAAACAGGGTTTCTCATCCCCCTCCTTAGGTGTACAAGGGAGGGGGGAAGAAGTGAACTATATCCTAAGGGAAATCCATGAAGGAGTCTATGGCAATCATTTAGGAAGACCAGCACTAGCACACAAGGTGCTTAGGCAAAGGTACTATCGACCCACCATAAAAAAGAACTCGATATAGTTTGTATGCAAGTGTGACAAATGCCAGCATTTCTCCAATGTGTAAAGATGGCCGTTGTAAGAGCTCACGGTGATATCGAGCCCATGGTCGTTTGCCAAGTGGGGAGCTTATTTCATAGGACCACTGTCGAGAGGAAGGGAGAATGCATGTTTCACCATAGTTGTGATCAATTACTTTACAAAATGGGTTGAAGTAGAGCCCTTAGCTAAAATAACTGAGGCAAACACTTCCAAGTTCTTTTAGAAAAATATCATATGTAGGTTCGGTATTCCCCATTCTATCGTATCAGATAATGGTAAACAGTTTGACAATAGGAAGACTAGGGATCTATGCAACGAGTTTGAAATTAAGAAACATTTCTCATTTCTCAATACCTCATCATCCCCAAGCTAATGGACATGCTGCAAATGGTCAACAAAACCATTAAAACACACCCTCAAAAGGAAGCTAGATGCTTTAAAGAGAGCCTGAATTGATGAACTCTCCCAAGTTTTCTAGGCCATGCGCACCACTAGCATAACTACGATCGAAGAAACTCCATTTTAAATGAATTATGGATCTGAGGCCATGAGCCCAGTAAGAGTTGGAGTGCCTTTGCCTGTCGCATCCACTTTGATGAAAATGATCTTTTGCATAAGAGATTTAATACTCCGAAAAGTTTTCCTATCTTTGAAGGAGCAGAGAACAAGAATATTGGGGCACAGTTGGGAAAGCTAGTATCACATTATGGGGGAATTGCGACCCGGCACCTATAGTATTGAAAGCTTGGAAAGAAAGTTGATGCTTCAACCTTAGAACATGGAGCATCTGAGAAAATATTATGAGTAGGAGAATTTTCAAAACGGTGTAAGTTTAACCATGCAAATAGTTTTGTTAATGAAATGATTCAGTTGTCATTTCGCTATTTTTCCACTAAGGATGTCCACTTCGTTAGGAAAGGCACGTGATGCCCCCATTGATTTACCCTTTGAAAGTGATGCTTTTTACAGACACACCATCAACCGTGGAGAACACCCTTGGAGATGTACGTGATGCCTCCATTGAGGTCACCTCTGTCAAGGATGTCCACTTCGTTAGGAGAGGCGCATGACGGCCCCACTAGGGTTGCCTCATTTATCCTTTGAAAGTGATAATCTCTACAAATGTACCATCTACCATGGAGAATGCCCTTAGAGAGGTGCGTGATGCCTCACATGAGGTCACCACTGTTAAAGATGTCCACTTCGTTAAGAGAGGCACGTGACGTCCCCACTGGGTCGCCTACTTGGCCCTTTGAAAGTGATGCTCTCCTCGGATGTACCACCCACCGTACAGAACTCATTTGGAGAGGTACGTGATGTCTCTCACAAGGCCACCTTTGTCAAGGATGCCCAATTCGTTAGGAGAGTCACCTTATTTACCCTTCGAAAGTGATACTTTCCACGGATGCACCATCCACCATGGAGAATGCTATGCGTGATGCCTCACATGAGGCCACCTCTGTCAAGGATGTCTACTTTGTTAGGAGAGAAGCATGACGTCCCCACTAGGGTCACCTCATTGGCCCTTCGGAAGTGATGCTCTTCCCGGATGCACCATCCACCGTGGAGAATGGCCTTGGAGAGGTATATGTTACCTCCCACAAGGCCACCTTTGTCAAGGATGTCCATTCATTTAAGCGAGATGTTAACACTTTATTCGTTTAAGCAAGGTGTTTACATTTTATTTGTTTAAGCGAGTTGTTTACACTTTATTCGTTTAAGCGAGGTGTTTACACTTTGTTTGTTTAAGCGCGATGCTTACACTCCATTCATTTGAGCGAGGTGTTTACACATTTCATTCCTTCAACCAAGGTGTTTACACATCTGAGCAAAGTAATTATATGTCCTAGTTAAGAAAAAGATGTGAGTTCATTAAAATTTGTGAAGGCCGAAGCTATTACATTAAAAAAGAAAAAATGATCAAGGATCTACAACTATGATAGGCCCATCTACCACCTCATCTTGAGGGTCTTCATCTTCAGCTTTAATGTCAAGATGACCTCCAGTAGGTTCGTCAAATTCATCCTCATGGAAGCCAATGTCTAGCTCGGATGCACCTCCTTTAGGCGAGCTAGCATCTATTGGGCGTTCCGTAAAGCCCAGTAGTTGGCGAAGTCATCATACTCTTTCGTTTGATTGAAGTTGTTGGTGTAGTTTTGCATAGATACCTTACCTACTATCTTCATTTCCGCCTTTAGAGATTATATCTCCTCATTCTGGGCTTCATTTAACATCTTCAGCTCAGCTCTATCCTTATTAGCCCCTCTAACGCCTCAGAGTCGATCCATTGGTGCTCATTGGACTAATCAATTCGCTTAGTAAAGGCTGCCACATGAGAAACAAACTCATGCAGCTCATTCTTTAGTTAGTTCACTTGTATTTCAGCAGCATCCAGTTTTATATCCGCCTTAGTCCTCCTTACCTCAACCTCTTTTGCCTCGCTTTAGCCTTTTTGACCTCCTTTTCCCATTTCTCTGAGGCCCCAACCTTAGGCTTAATTCCCCATTCCTTTGGTAGAGACTCCAAACCAAATCCTCCGTCGTAGTGCCAATACTCAGTACGTGGACTATACAAGCATTGTTGGTACCAGTAGATCCTCGATCTCACAGAAGGCGATGTAAGTTTGTCACTCCTCAGTTCAGAATTTGTTGTCAGTTCGGGGTGGTAGAGGTAGTCTCAAGAGGTAGCATCTCCATGATATCTTCGGAGAGCTCATCTTTTTTACTCCCAAGGAAGTCAAATGCTTTGTTGCAAGGAGGGGGATTCACGGGTTTCTATGTCCATTTTCGAAGCGATTCCACTGGTTGACCTGCAACATCTGACGAGGTAGTCTTCATCATACCCACTGGCACCTTAGAAGTATTTTCCTTAACCACCCTGATAGAGATAAAAGAAAGTGGATGTCGTTTGGCCACTATCGCAACCGAAGACGACGCCCCAGATTGGCCTACCTTTCTCCTCTATATTAGCGAAGTGTCCTCTTCCACTTCGTCTTTCTCCAAAAGTACTACCTTTTATTGTGGAGGTTTAATTTTTTCGCCTACTTCTTATATACGGAGGAACTAGTCTTTAAGGCCTTCGCCTCAGCCATGCTGTGCTATTGTGGTGAAATTTGACCTCAATGGTTTCTTTTTCAAGTAATCGTTTGTAAAAAGAGAGTTAGTACATTCAAGTAGGATATTGAATGGAATTCAAAGTACAGATGACTCATCCCAGGATGCCATCAGCCCGTTTAGGATGAAGTGTGTGTTCTTGTTGATCAGCTCATGGTAGCTCCTATCTTTGGGTAGCTGCTGATAGATGTGGCTAATAATATCCTACTACTCAGCAGAGATCTTACACCTTGTCAACAAGCCCACAACAGAGAAAGTATTAAGTGATAAGAACCCATTTTAAAGTTCAAATAGTTAGGTAGAAGAACTTATTGACACAAGAATAAATGGTTGGAACTGTAAGAGGATCCATGTGGCTATCCTCCATGGAATCCTACATCCCAGATACCCAGAACCATGATCTCCTTCACTCCTTTACAGAGGAGGGCATGTCTATCACGAAGGGGAAGTGAGATCCCCAGGGAGTTAAGTAGTACTACCCTTACTTTTATCACCTCCAGCTATGCTCTTGGAGAAGTACAAAGAGTGGAAAATGAAGAAGCGCATATCGATTCCTAGGCTATCTTGAAGAAACAGCATCCACGACCCAACCATCTGCACCCAAGAGCTCAGATGGAATTGGGTCGAAGCTAGCCCATATGAACGCAGAACTAACATAAAGAAGGGATGGAAGGGGAGCCTAAGACCCGCATTTCAATAAATTTTCACTAATGGCCACACAACCTAGCCTCGAGTAATAGGCCCTTTCATTAGGGTCGGGAATAATGAGATCTATACTATCAGGAATCCTAAAAACCTCTCTACACCTAACTAATTTCTCCGAAGTGATGTTGGAAGGATAGTCAGAAGCCCCTCACTTAATTGAGGTATCTATAGGAAGGGTGGGCAATTTCCATATATTTTCTCTCGACCTGATAGCCCTACTTATCTCGTCTGAGGAGACAACAATTGGTTCCCTCAACTCCGAACTCCTTATGATGGGCCTCTCCTCACTCACGGACTTAGGTTCTAAAACTTTAGACGCAATTCATTGTCGATTTTGAAATAAAATGTAAATGAATGAGAATTACCTCAAGTTTAGGTTTTGAGTGAAATGGCGGTCACTGTGAGTTATCAAAGAATGTTGGAGTTGCAAAGTGTTGATCGTTGGAAAGAAGAGTTGCAAATATGATATTTTGCAAAAAAATGGAAGTCTAAAACAAATAAGGAATTTGGCCTTATATAGTTGATGTCAATGAGCCTCAACCGTTAGATGATTGTTGATCCCATAATCACCATCCATATTCTTGGCACATCAGCACCATTGAATACAAACGTCACTTGATGAATGACCCTGATGAAGTTGCCTGTCTTGCGCGTGCTCACAAATGCGTAGCATCGAGCTCAGGCAGCCGTCACCATGATTACCATTTGTTATCTGGGAAGCATGTCTTGGAAGCAAGCAACACCTACCAAAATTGCCTTAGGAAAAAACAAATGTTTTCAAATTATTAACACACAACCCTAGATTGTCCAATCACTTAGGACTTCACCCCTGCTGTAACTTTCTTTAAAAGTTACAATCACTCAGGGATTCGTCCTCCTACTAGGACTTTGCATCTGCTATAACTTTCTTTGAAAGTTACAATTACTTAGGGCTTTGTCCTCCTACTAGGATTTCGCCTATGCTACAACTTTATTTAAAAGTTGCAATCACTCAGAGTTTCATCTTCCTGCTAGGACTTCGCTTCGCTACAACTTTCTTTAAAAGTTGCAATCACTCAGGGCTTTGTCCTCCTACTAGGATTTTTCTTATGCTAAAACTTCCTTTAAAAGTTGCAATTACTCAGGGCTTCATCCTTCTGCTAGGACTTTGCCTCGGCCACAACTTTTCTCAAAAGATGTAATCGCTGAATGTGTCTTTCAATTAGGAAACTACCACCAATGCCTATACCCTACAAAAGTAATACTTCTTTTAAATGGTGACATCAACAAAGTCTATACATTATATGAATATTCATACATGGACTTGAGGGACTATTGTTACGGATTTTCACGTCATCTCCTAGTCATCCACCATGTGCTGGATGATGCAAATAGACGAATTGATCCATCTGCCACGTAGCCGACAAACTGAATCCACACGCTACGTGGCGGACAAACTAGATTCATCCACCACTTGGCAAATAAACTGAATTCATCAGCCTCACGACAGATGATAAGGAACGGATTGATCAATACTACTAACTAAAACTACGTCGGAAGTTATGGAACCTAGAATACGATTACCACTCCTGTCGCAATTGCTCTACTTCAACCTTGTGTACTAGAAGATCTTTTATGAAAGATCTCAAAAATCAAATCTTTGAGATTGATTGATGGGGCGTATGGTAGACTCCAAAACGTCAAGTCACAAATTACTATGTTACTAGGCATTAAGTAAACAGCCCACCTATGGATTGATGGATTGACACCTAAGGACGGTCCTACCCTAGATTCAAAGCCACGTGCTCCACATCCAACGATTCTTCTCTTATCTCCTCTCGTTATAAATACTCACACCTACACTATAAAAATGGGCGGATCCGAGAAGAGAAAGAGGAGATATGATCTTTGCCCTATATTAATACACATACACATTTTACCTTGAGAACCAGGTTCCAAAGATCACCATTGGACATTTTAAATTTGATTTATTAACTCACTAACTTGACCGTCAGAGTGCTCACAGCTGCTTACATCCCACCGAAAAAGGTCACGAGCAACTAACGGTGTGTTACTACGCGCGGGAAAGAGCTTACTTGAAAGTCGTATCCTGTTGGCTACGTGTTTGGGTCAATTTTCGGGGTTAACATATACATATAAATTCATGCTTATATATCCGAATGTTTAGTGCATTTATATATATATTTCCTTTCTCGTAATGGGATGTCCTAACTTGCCCTTTTCTGCTTAACTAATTGTCTTCCGTAGCTAAATTATAGTTTTACTTAATTAATAATTGTTGGAAATAAACCAAATTATGATCATTGAATTTTTCAAGAATCATTTACAGAATTTTAATTTAGTCAAGTGTCTACTATATTTATTGAGAATTTTAAAGAGCCCTCTTGAATATGTAATAGATACATTTATTTGATGCATCTTCCTTTGTCCTCTAGTATGTATGAATGGGACTCTAATCTATAGTGACTTTTAAAAGCAATAAGATTAGGTATTTCTGATTATAACTGCCTTCAAACTGGTATCAGAGCACTAACAAATGGAAAATTCAAATAACATAGTTTCTCTTATTCCTTTTTTCAATGGAAAAGTTTATGACTATTGGAGTCACAATATCAAAGTTATGTTGAAATCAATGAAGCTCTGGAATATTGTTGATGAAGGTTTTGAAGATCCAAAAATTGAAGGTGGATTGACTCAAGCACAAATAAATGCTTTGAATGAAAAGAGAGAAAAATATAGTAAAGCTCATTTTTATATTTACTTGGCAATTGAAAAATTGGTGTTTGAAATAATTGCAAAAAGTTGAAACTTCAAAGCAGACTTGAGAAATTTTGCAAACGGCATACCTTAGAGAAGAGAGAGTAAAAAAGGCACGCTTTTAGTTGAGATTAGAATTTGAGAAATTGGAAATGGAAGAAGAAGAAGAAGAAGAAGAAGAAGAAGAAGAAGAAGAAGAAGAAAGTATTTCTGATTACAGCACAAGGGTTACCACAATAATAAATCAAATGTCATTCAATGGCGAAAGTTTACATGATCAGAAAGTTGTTGAAAAAATTCTTCGAAGTCTACCATCAATCTTTGATTTCATAGCTACCACAATTGACGAATATAAAGACTTGGAAACACTTCCATTAGATTATTTAATTGCATCGTTTAAAACTCATGACTACAATTGAAGCACATAAATCCTTCTCTTCTTGACCAAGCACTCAAGTCCCAAATTGTGGGAGGCTCTAGTTCTATTACTTTATAAGGAAGATGAAGATTTGGAGGTCGAAAGAGAGGCCTGCTAACTTGAAAAGTAACAAAAAAGTCCATTCCCACACAAGTCATCTTGGAGAGTTAGACAACCACTACGATTTATATGTTCAGACTTGTACGGACCAATTCTAGTTTTATCTCTTGAGGTAGTAGATATTTTATTTTTTTCATTAATGACTTTAATAGAAAAGTTTGGACCTATTTTCTTAAAGAAAAATTTGATTGCTTTCAAGCTTTCAAAGATTTTAAAGCTGAAGTTGAGAAGTTTTCAAGATTTTCTATTAAGACATTAAGAATTGATCATGCGACTGTGTATCTTTCAAGAGATTTTGAAAAATTGAGCAGAGATCTTGGAATAAGACATGAATTGACTGTCTAGTATTCCTTACAGTAGAATGGAATTTGTGAAAGAAAAATCGAACCTTTGTAAAAATGAGAAGATGCATGCTTAAAAGAAAGCAACTATCACGATAACTTTAGGCAGAGGCAGCCGCTTGTGCAGTATATTTGATCAACAGTTCACCCTCAAAAAGCTTGAATAACTTGACTCCACATGAAGCCTGGTATGGTTGTAAACCTACAGTTTCACAAATCTTTGGCAGTCTTGCTTTTGCCCATATATTGGATGCTATAAGGAATAAACTGGATGATAAAGCTCACAAATGCATTTTTGTTGGATAAAGTGAAAGGTCTAAAGGTTATAAATTATACATCTATTGACAAATAGAATTGTTATAAGTCGGAATGTAAAGTTTGATGAAAGTGCCACTTTTGAAGGTAATGAGAGCAGTCAATCAATAATTTTTCAAGATGGCGATAACACTTCAAATAAGAACTGTGACAATCCTTCTAGAGGAAAAGAATCTAATGAAGAGCCACAGAGAACAAGATTGAAAAGATTACAAAAAATCTATGAGACTACGAATCCTACTCATGAAGAAGGTGCTGTTTTGTTTGCATTTTTTTTTACAAGTGAGGTCCAATTTTATATGATGCAGCAACAAAGAAAAAAATGGAGAAAAGCCAGGAAGAAAGAAATTGATGCCATTGAAAAGAAAATACATGGGAGTTCACAAATTTACCACCAAATAAGAAGCCTATTGGAGTAAAGTAGGTGCTCAAAACTAAACTCAATCCTGACAATACGGTCAATAAACACAAAGCTCGGCTTGTAACAAAGGGATATGTGCAAAGAAAATGAGAAAACTAAAATGAGATATTCCCCCTGATATCGAGACTTGACAGCGTTCGGCTTATAATTTATCTAGTTGCTCAAAATACCTGGAAGCTTCTACAAACGGATATTAAAAATGTATTTTTAAATAGTTTTATCCGAGAAGAGACTTATGTTGAACAATCACCTGGTTTTGTATAGGAGGGAAAACATCATAAAGTTTACAAGTTGAAAGAGGCTTTACTCGGTTTAAAACAATTACCAAAAGCATGGTTTAGTATAATCAATGCATATTTTTGAAAAAAAATGGTTTTCAAAAGAGTTCACATGATCATACTATCTATACCAACAATGGTCATGATGGAAGTTTCATTATAGTAAGTCTTTATGTTGATGATCTTGCCTTCACTAGAAATAATCTGGCTATGTTGGATGAATTTAGAACTTTGATGATGAGAGAATTTAATATGACTGATTTGGGAAAATTACATCATTTTTTGGACATTGAAGTATAACAATCAGAAAATAGAATTTTTATTACTGAAGAGCGATATGCTAGAGAAATTCTAAAAAAGTTTAAGATGGAATTTGCAAATCATGTTTCAACTCCATGCATTTTGGCCTAGAAACTACGAAAAGAAGGAGAATGAAAGCTTGTTAATACTACTATGTTCACGATCTTAGTAGGAATCTAATGTACCTCACAGCCAACCATTCCCTCGCTCAATCCAATGGGTTCTCTATCTTTACTAACTGTGAGTTTAATAAGCAGGTTCATACAAACACCATATTCAAAACATTGGGAAGCTGCTAAAAGAATTTTACGATATGTGAAAGGGACAGTCGATTATGGTATTTTTTATCAAGCAAATGTTCCAACTACTCTATTTAGATACACTGATAGTGATCTTGCAAGAAGCATTGATGATAGTAAAAGTACGTCAAGTTATGCCTTTAGTATTGGAAGTAGAGTGATTCATTTGAGTTCCAAAAAATAACCAATTGTTGCTCTTTTAACGATGGAAGCTGAATATATTGCAACATCTTTTGCTGGTTGCCAAATTGTATGGTCATGAGACATTTTGGAGAATCTAAACCACAAACGGGATATTCCTACAACTCTTTTGTGTGAAAACAATTCAACGATTTCTATTACAAAGGAACCACTTCTACATGGGAGATTAAACACATTCGTATGAGGTATCACTTATTGAGAGAGCTTGTTCATGATGGAATAATTCAAGTAAAATATTGCAACACAGAAGAAGATCAAGTAGCAGATGTCTTTACAAAACCAGTTGGAGGTCAAAACTTCATGAAACAACTTGTGAGACTTGGAATGAAAATTAAATTTGGTTTATGGAAGGCAATGTTGGAAAATAAACCAAATTATGATCGCTAAAGTTTTCAATAATCATTCATAGATTTTTAATTTAGTCAAGTATATCTACTAGAATTTCAATAGTTGATTGAGTATTTTAAGGAGTCTACTTGAATATGTAAAAGCCACATTTATTTGATGCATTTTCCCATGTCCTCTAATATGTATAAATGAGACTCTAAACTGCAGTAACTTTTCAAGGCAATAAGATTAAATATTTCTGATTATATTTGCCTTCATAATAGTACTATATGGTTCAATTCGAAGCTAAAATGATTGGGGAAAAAATAAATTAGGAATTTTGAAGTGGAGTTGATTTTTATGATATATTTCAATTGTTTTAATTTATTAATTACATAGTTTTTACTTTTTGAAATTTACACAGCGGAAAAACATTAACCTAATGAACAAAGCTCCACTATTTGTATTTTACTATTAGTCTTCTTTTCAATTCATTTCTACATAAACCTGCATGATGTGTCCTGAGTGGACATTTACGTGAGACATATGTAGGATGATAATGAGCATTGCTTCTGCTTCCAAACCCATGTATGGGCTTTTTGTTTTTACATATCATGAATTATGATGTATCATCGTACTAAAGTACTTTTTTTTTTTTTTTTTGCTTAACAAGAACTCAATGATAAACTACTTGTTGGGAATATTCCACCAGAATTTGGGAAGCTCACAGATTTATTTGACTTGCATGTCATGTTTCTTATGATTGTTTTCATTAATATTATATTGATCTTTATAGATTACAAAATTTGAGTTGATCATCATGTTGCTTTGTCGCAGAAATGTTGCCAACCACCACTTAGATGGGCCTATACCTGATAATCTGGCTCTTGAACAAATTTGAATAGCCCGCCAGCATCAAATGTAGTTTTGTACTCCTTTTCTTTCTTAAATTTCATCTTTCTAGATTATTTGATGAATNGCTTTGTCGCAGAAATGTTGCCAACCACCACTTAGATGGGCCTATACCTGATAATCTGGCTCTTGAACAAATTTGAATAGCCCGCCAGCATCAAATGTAGTTTTGTACTCCTTTTCTTTCTTAAATTTCATCTTTCTAGATTATTTGATGAATGGTTCAATGACAGTAATATACATGGTAACAAATTGAATGGAACTATTCCAAGGGCATTTTAGAAACTGGAAAGCATGACGTATCTGTGAG
>CAIGRP010015983.1:9029-20724 GCA_903798385.1 Fraxinus cuspidata
AGTAATATATATATATATATATATATATATATATATATATATATATATATATATATATAATTTTTTTAAAAATTTTGAAGAATATGTATAAAGTTCAAAGAATGCATTATTTTATTTATTTATTTAAAATATTAAAAATTAGAAAACGAATAATTACGCATATGCTTATAATCTCAATCGAAATGTATTGCCAAGCATTATGCATTATAAAACCTTGAAAATTATTAAAGTTTTAACACTTGTGATAATTAAAACATATCTTGATAATAGTGAATAAATTAAGAATTATAAAAATTAAATATCTTTGAAGAAGTCCATCGATAATAAATATACTGATTAAAATTTTATTTAATAATTTTTAAATATTTTTTGTCAATAACCTTAAACAATAAAATATAGTAAGAAATTGAGTTCCTTATCTTTTGCTATATAAAGTAACACAAATGAAAGAAATTAAAACAGTAACAACTAAATAATATGTTTAGAAAATGACTTATGCGTTAGTAATATTAAAAATAAGAATATTTAATCAATAACTTATTAAATAAATTAACATTAAGCCCCATGTTTGGTACACATTATTTTTTTCATTCTCATTTTTCTACTCATTTTCAATCATACATTCTTCAATAAAATAATATTTTCCAGCACATCAATAATTTTTCCTTCATTTTCAACCACACATTCTCCATCAATCTACTATTTCAAAATACATTCTTCTAAAATAACATGGCTCAAACACACCCTAAACTTTCGTATCGTCAATAATTTTTATCACGACAATTAGAATTAAATTTGAATTATTTGAAGTCGTATTATAATATTATCATCGTTAATTCGATATAAGTGTCATTTGAAGATAGTAATGCCAAACTCTTTAACCAATAATGATCAATGAAAACTAATACAACGATTGTCCTCTTGCCAATAAATTTGATGAATATAATTTGTAAGCAATAATAGATTAATAATATGGGAATTATATAGAGAAAATGTACAATATATGTACGTACATACATACATATATATATATATATATATATAGAAGGCTGTCTCTCTATATATAGTGTGTGTATAGAGGGCTGTCCCTCTCGTGGAAAATAGCTGGTAAAACTCTTTTCTTTTCCTCCACTTCTCTTCCATCGCACACTCTCTCTCTATATCTATCCCTGTAGAGCCTCTTAATTTCATTTTTATGGTGGTTTTCTCTCTCTAGAATTCACATTCATTCTTTGCTTCACTCTTTAAAATCACGAGATCCCCGTCCCTTTCTCTCTTTCCCACTCTCTTACTTCAATGTCGTCTTCAAAACTGTTTCGTATCTCTCTATCTTCTCTCAACTGTTTTTCTTCTTGCACTTTGCATTGGTGAGTTACATTGTGAAAAGTATACAAAAGGAACGAAACCCAATAGAGAAAAAATTGTTTTTTCTGTGATATATAGAGAGAGTGACGAAGTTGGTTGGGAAGAGTGAAAATGTCGCATTCAGGGGAACCCACGTCGGAGCTAGGGTTAGAGGAGCTGAGAGATCGGTTGAGACTGAGCTTTGGTGATGAAGATTCCGGTGTTAATGTTAACAAGCCGGATTTTCGAGAACTTGATCTGGGCTCGCCTGTTTCGACGCTGAGGACTCGTCAGGCTGGGCTCACTGCGACCGCCACGAGCAGCAGTTCCAGCTCCTCCGGATCGGTTTCGGGAAAAACTTCCCGCGGGCCCAGTACGACTCTCACGAAAAAGACAGATTCCCAAAAAAGCCATTCCGGCGAGCTTTTGGGCTGTTCCGTGGAGAGTTCCCCGTCGACGGTCCGTAACTTCAAACCTGGTCATACCCGGTCCTATTCTGGAGGTACACTCCCACTAATTCACTCCGGTGGTGGAGGCTCAGTCAATTCTCCGTCGGTCAATGTTCTTCCAACCGGCAATATTTGTCCGTCCGGCAGGATTTTGAAAAGCGGCATGGGGAGCCGGTCCACTAAAACCGATGTTTTGGGTTTAGGCACCGCGAATTATGGCCACGGCAGCATAATGCGAGGCGGTCTTGCATCTAAACCCGACGGTGGGCCGCCAACGCCACCAAATTACTCGAGGGGACAAATAGTTGGCGGCGAGCCAGTGAAGAAAAAGGGAATGCACATTAGTAATGATCCAGAGGAGTTGAAGAGAATAGGAAATGAAAACTACAAGAAAGGGCATTTTGCCGAGGCCTTAGGCTTCTACGATAAAGCCATCGCAACTTCTCCGGGCAATGCCACCTACCATTTCAACCGTGCTGCAGCTTTGATGGGCTTGAAGCATTTGCCAGAGGCGCTGAGGGAATGCGAGGAGGCGATTAGGTTGGATCCGGGCTATGTTCGTGCGCACCATCGATTAGGATCTTTGCTTCTTAGGTGAGTCTATAAATGAAAGATCAAATCTTGATTATGTTTATGTATCAATTCAAATTTTTTTAGTCTTGTTAATTAGTTTGATTTGAGTTTGTATGTGATACTGATCTACATTGATGAGAATGAGTAATGTTCATAGATCTGATTGGATTAGATTTCAGTTCTTTGTGATTTTGACTTTTTTGTTTTGTTGTAGCTAATGTCACTGTTACCTATTCTGTCTGTACCCCATTGTGACAAGGATTTGCTTGATCTTTTACTCTGTTTACTGTATGTTTCTCCTCTAGTTTATAAGGCTATTAATAGGCTGGAGGACCATATTGATTTTATGGGGCGGTGGGTTACTTTTTAGGTTGAAATAATAGGTCTTGGAATTTGTTTTACATTGAAATTTGAATTCATTTAAATACGATTTTAGTAAGGGGTGAATCGAGTGTCATGTCTGTTTGCAGGTTTTATACACATTAATCAATATAACCCTGTTAATTGTTTCAGTTTAGGAAAGGTCGAGAATGCCCGGAACCACATTTGTTATCCAGGGCATCAGCCGGATCCAATTGAATTGCCGAAGTTGCAGGCTGTGGAGAAACACCTGAGCAAATGTGCTGATGCACGGAGAGTAGGTGATTGGAGAAGTGCATTGAGGGAAGTCGATGCTGCCATTGCTTCGGGAGCTGACATGTCGCCTCAGGTGCTTCGTAAATTTTTGTTAATGTATTGTTAAAGAGTTCAGAATGGAAATGGAAATGGAAAATCCTGTAACTGAAGCGTTTGAATTTGAATTTACAGCTTCGTGCATGTAGAGCAGAAGCTCTCTTGAAGCTCAATCAACTAGATGATGCAGTTCTGGCTCTATCAAATATTCCTAAATTTGAACTATCTAACGTTTCCCATTCTCAGTCGAAAATTTTTGGGATGCTTTTTGAAGCATACCGATTTTATGTCAGAGCCCAAATTGAATTGGCAAAGGGAAGGTAAGTCTTATACTCAAGTTTTCACTCCCATCAGGTCCGGAAAAAGAATGAGAGTTTTGATTATGAAATGGACGATGAATGCTTGCAGGTCTGACAATGCACTTAGAGCCATCGAGAAAGCAGGACGAATTGACCCTGTAAACGTTGAAATATCAGTTATACTTAACAACGTGAAGCTGGTTGGTCGAGCTCGTGCTCATGGGAATGATCTCTTCAAATCGGAAAGGTATACTGAAGCCTGCTCAGCGTATGCTGAAGGACTCAGGCACGATCCTCTGAATCCCATTCTCTACTGCAACAGGGCAGCTTGTTGGTTTAAGCTTGGACAGTGGGAACAGTCAGTGGATGACTGCAATGTAGCTCTCCGTATTCAGCCCAATTACATTAAAGCTCTACTTCGAAGGGCCGCCTCAAACAGCAAGGTGCGATGCTACCTTATAATATTGAATATTTCAAAATTTTCCTCAAAGATCTTTGTAGCGTGTAGAGAATTTTTATCTGAAAATTCGATCTTTAAATTCTAATCTCACATAGATTGTTTTAGCTTGAACGATGGGCTGAAGCTGTGAGAGATTATGAGGTTTTGAGAAGGGAACTCCCAGATGACAATGAGGTCACCGAATCTTTGTTTCTCGCGCAAGTTGCATTGAAGAAATCTTGGGGAGAGGACGTTTATAACATGAAATTTGGTGGAGAAGTGGAGTCAGTTTCTGATCTTGAGCAGTTCCGAGCTGCAATTTTTTCACCTGGTAAGAGAGATGACACCCATGGCTTTTTACACTTCCATAGTCATATTAGAGCAATCTGATGATCATAATTAATAATTCAGGTGTATCGGTGGTCCATTTTAAAGCATCGTCCAACCTACAATGCCAGCAGATTTCCCCATTCCTGGACACTTTGTGCTCTCAATATCCATCCATAAATTTTCTCAAGGTAAGTGGTCAAAGCCATATTATTTGACTATAATTTCTGTTTCAGTAAGAGTGCGATTTCATGCTTACTCTGAACTTCTATTATAGTTTCTCACACGTGTGTATAAATACAAAAACCTGAAGTATATATTTTACTTAATTGAAGGTGGACGTCAATGAGAGCCCAGCGATCGTTCACGCTGAGAATGTCAGAATTGTACCAACTTTCAAGATATACAAGAAGGGCAGCCAAATGAAGGAAATGGTCTGCCCTAGTCCCGAGCTAGTTGAATCCTCAGTGAGACATTATAGCATTTAGATCAATTGTTGCGCTATGCCTTTCTACGCGTGCACGCCTCTGTTCCCAATGCCCAGCTTTTACTCAAAACCACCTTTCGTCTCATCAATTCGAGATTACTAGTTACCTTATGACATAATCAGAGCAAATTCTACTACATAATAATCTCGATAGGAAGCCATATCAGCCTAATGCCAGCCGAGTTAAAAGACATAGCTTAGTTTCGTTTTGCCCTTTTTATTTATTCATTCATTTGTCGTATTCCATTTCCAATCCTCGTTTCTTCTTACCGTTTTCAGTAGGCCGGCCTCGTACCACTATCATATCTCCATCCAAGAACGAGTAGTGCTATTAGTATATATAATTATAAGTTGTCTCTATAGCTGAAATTTAGATATAGAGAGATGAATTACTGGCTGGCTGGGTGACTTTTGCACTGAGGATCTGTACAATTGTACACACATTGGAGGAAGAAATGGATGTCTGGTGAGAACTTTACTGTGTTAGTGAAATGAGACATAAATAAGATATCCATTGATATTTTATGCTTATTTGCTCAATTATTTTATCAATAAAATGTCTATTTTTTTCATTATTTGATATTTAATGTATTAAATACATTTATTTCCAACATAATTTGAGACCCTTCCTGTTTTTTTGTCTCATGGGTGAAATTTATTTTTGTTATGTATGAGTTTAATTTTTCCTCTTAATGAGAGAGGACACTAGTTTTTATTTCATGGTTGGTCTCTCTTAAAGGTAGTAGATGTAATTATTAGTATCTGACTAGACCGTTCCACCCCACCCCCCGACCCCCCCACCCCCAATTACGTTCATATTTTATTATTTTTATATATTGTAAGTAACGTATTATGAGTAATGTAGGAGGTATGTCTATTTCTTTCCGAGATCTTTAGGAAATCACCGTTTTATCTTTATTTTCGTATATTATGATCAAATGAAATGTTAATGATCTCTCTCGAGTCTTTGAAAAAGGGGTACTTTCGTGCTTGGAACAATTTTGTCGTCCAATTACCTATCGAACACTCCGACATTAGAAATGTTATTGTCAAAGAGAGCATGTTGTAAGGGGTTTACTACAGTTCATTAAAGTTAGCTAACTTCCAAATAGTCCCCACATATATAGGCCATAATAAAAGGCAAAATTGTCCAAAAGAACATGGAACGGCCATGCCTATTCATTTGAAGCTGGCTTTGTGTGCATTTGCAATGAATTCTCCTGTTTTTATTCATTGCACTTGTAACCCTTCAATCAAACTTTTGTTACTTAAGAAATAGTTGATACCAAATTTAATACCCACGTTGTGTAAGAACATTAAGGACGTGTTTGGTACACTGATGATGGACACCACAAATGCATAAATATTTGAGTTAAGTCATTTGTATCACTTCCTTTATCACTTGCTTTATTAGATGAACGATATGACAGATGGATGATGATTGGATTAAATGTGTGAAATAAGAAAGGTGGTATAAGACTGTGCCTAGTGTAAATTTAGTAAATTGGGGTTTAAAAAAAGGTGTACATGTAGTAAAATTGTATATATTTTATAGGATACCTAAAAGAATAAATCTAGATATACATCAGTATTGACATTTAAGAATGAGATCTTCTCCTGTTTCAAAATCTAATCAATGATATGAAAGGATGTTGTAAAATCAATGACTGATGAATGCCATGTCAAATAACGTCAAATTTAATATAAAAGTTAATATACTCGTAGCATGTTTCTACCTAAAATAAGTGATGTGGATTGAACATTTTTGTCCAAACAAAGGATATTTGAGAACAATGAAGAATGGGAGTTGAGAGTGACTGGGAAATAATGGGTTTTTCGGGATGAGAGATTTTAAAGCTGATCCATAAGACCCAAAGAAAAAAATAGAAAAATTTCTAAAGACAAAAATGAATAATGACATTGTGACAGATGTTATATTAAATAATCAGGTGTACATCTTTTTTTACGTAATTTTTTACATTGTGTCACGTGACAACACATGATGGACAATTTTGAAAAAAAAAAAACATAATTTTGCGTTCAACACTTTTTGAACTTCAAGAATGTACACAGACGTAAAACGAAAGATGTACACTTAACATTATTCATAAATAAAAGTCTTTGCAGCATAGCTTTGGTACAGTTCGTACACTGTACGAAATGTTAGATCTTTAAGCAGAATGATAATCCAAGAACTATGCAGAAAATATAGCCGTTAAAATGAATCCTATGTATCTCTAAATGATGACGAAGCTATGGTCTTAAGACTGGGTTGACGCTGGCCGTTTGGCTCCTTTTTTCGAGGAAATGTTTTACAGGGTTTATAGGGAAATACATGTCTGATTTACGTGTATATTTCTTTTTAAAACCATCACTTAAAAAAAAAAATAGAAAAGCGGTTGTACCGATGGTTGTGTATTAGCTGACGTTGTCTATGTGTGACTTTATTGCACATATTGGGACCATGTGATAGCGAACTAAAACTGATTCGAGTAGGATGAAGTGTTTCTTGGTTCCCACCAAAGTTCGGGACCATTAGTTAACTCTACATTCTGTTGGTAAAGTACTTAGAAAGTCAAACATTGATTAGATTTGAGTAAACAGTGAACTTATGAATAATGTTATTTATAAAAAATTGATGATGAATATCAGTATGTGACGTGAGATCAATGCCACATGAACTACTATCAATTTGCACTGCTTACAAATAGCATTAATCTAGACTTGTAGGAGGAGATTGACTATTTCATCTTGTTGGTAACCATGTGAAAATGGAACCTTAATTCTCATCACATTCCTCATGTTTGTCGTCTAAAGTAGAACACAAGCGTAGTTGACTTAGTACAAAACTATCTCAACTCAAGAGATGTTATTCACCACAAGTACAAGGATGAGATACTATGCTAAAACATCAGTAAATTTAAGAGAGAGAGAGAGTTACACGATTTGTTTTTGTCCCAGGCTTCTCATGAAGTGGCATCTTAGCATCCATTTGGCAATATCTTCAAATCATACTTAGCCCTATTTGGTATAAATAAAATCAGATTTTTAGCAAAGTATAGTTGAAAAATTGCGAGTTCAATAAAATGTGTGGTCAAAATTAAACATTGACTTTATCTTAAAATTTTAATTAATGCCAAATAGGGACATTATTTTTAACTTTGTATTTCAATTAACTCACTAGTATTATTCATTTATTCATCACCTCTTTCTAAATATCTAAAAATTAAATCGTTAATAAATTGTTTTCAAACGGATGCTTATTTAAAAGAAGCTATATAGTCAAAAGACATAACGAATTGTAGTGTAAAAGCCCCAACACAAGGAGAAAAGAGGGTTTGAAATATTGACTGCCTGGTCAACATTTTAGGTGGCTTTGTCGGTGGACAAATAGAATTTAAGATTTTAATCACGCAAAGACCTTTTATAAGATTTTCAATTATTATGTTTTGTAATCATTCTCCAAAGTGAATTTGTACATTAAAAAATATTGTGAGGGTCGGCAATTTATGAAAAAAAAAATGACAAATCCATACAAAATCATTTTTTTTTTCTTTTTTTTGGGACAGGAATTTCAGAATCAGTTAAGAAATGACTACTCGAATCGAGTGACACCACTGTAACACGGTCACATGCATAATTGCAGAATCTTTCTCCCTGTAACACTTACATTTTTTTTTTTTTTCGTAGCGTTCTTATTCTCAATATTTTATTAATTAATATTTGTTGTCTTAAATAATAATTTCCGTCCAAAATGTCCATTGGGTAGATATAAAACAACTAGTTGCTCATAATATTATTTTTAAAAAAAGGTACAAAATGCAACAAAATAGTTGTAACCCTCGTACCAAACATAATATTCTGACAAAAATCACCATTAAAAACGAGCATGCTAATTATGAAAAGTTAAATATAAGAATATGACGAATAAAAAAATTAAAAACATAAGTATTATAACGGACAAAGACACTGCTTTTAAGTGCAATTGAGACATGCATAACAAATAAAATATAGTGTGTGAATATAATCACCCTAATTTAATTCCACCATATCTTGTCATTTTACCATTTTGTACTTCATCAAAAGTAAAATCAAATAAATAAACGGAAATTCTACAGAGCCAAAATAGCAGGATATTGTTCTAATTGAATATAGTACATCAAACCAATTAAAGAGTTTTAAGGTTAAATTTGAGACAACGAGGAATAAAAGACACGACAAGAGTATCTCGTCTCGTTTTAAACTCCAATTACAGAATTCAAAAGCAGGAATAATCCCATAGTAATGCTACCCTTTGAGAACATTAATTTAAATTCCCATTGGTTTGAGCATCATCAATTTCTTCAATCAAATACATGTTTTTGTTATATCAAAGCTCTGAGTTCCGTGTACTTCACTCACCACTTGCATATAAACGCGTCCATTCTTTCGCTGCATGATTTCAGAGAATATGTACTTCCGTTAGTAATGGTTTTGCTAAAAAGAGCTATTTCTACTTATAAGCAGCGTAGGTTAACCAACAGCCTACCTGTTTCAACAGCTTCGGCCTCATTTGTTTTCCAGTGCTTAGCAATGTTTTCAGAGAGTGGATCATCTGGATTCGGAGCGCTCAAAAGTGCTTGAATGCTAAATGGAGACAATCGAAAAGTGAATTCACAGTTATTTATGAAATATAACATATGCAGCAGTGACATTTGTCAATTAGATAAGCTAGAAGATCACACTTTCACCAAATACGACAAAAACCAACAAACTAAGCCTTATTTCACATAAATATGGATCCACTTCATGAATCATTTTTCTTCAATCAATTCAGTTTGTCGCTACTTCTCAAATGATAGTATCATCTCAGTTTTAAATCATCTCCACAAGTTTACGGAGACGTGAAAAGCTTTTGTAAAACAAGATCACTATAAATTCCGGTACCTCAAAAGAACTGTTCGAATTTGAAGAGCGGGACTCCACTTGTCTTTAAGAATATCAAGGCATATCCTTCCTAGCTGCTTAGAAAATCCAACAAGACACTTAAATATTGGTCTCAGGCCTAGACAGAGAAACATTTGAAACTGGGGCAACAAACCTTATCAATGTTAGGATGGTATATTTTCGTGAGGAACCGAACCTGTTAGAAGATATAAAAACAAAAAGTCAGCTAAGCAGCATTCAACTAATACATTTACATTTAATTTGATCCAACTTTTTTTTACTAATCTCAATTACTAAGATTTGTTGCAAAGAAGCCTTGATTTTTATTTCCATCAAGGTGACATAACAAAACAAAAACTAAAATTCCCCTTTTGGTGATTGCAATTATAGCCATCCATTTACAACAAACTAAGCCTTATTTCACATAAATATGGGTCCACTTCATGAATCATTTTTCTTTAATCAATTCAGTTTGTCGCTACTTCCATCAAATGATAATATCATCTCAGTTTTAAATTAATAATGCAGGTAGAAAGATACAATTTCTAAAGTTCTAGATCATCTCCACAAGTTTACGGAGACGTGAAAAGCTTTTGTAAAACAGATCACTATAAATTCCGGTACCTCAAAAGAACTGTTCGAATTTGAAGAGCAGGACTCCACTTGTCTTTAAGAATATCAAGGCATATCCTTCCTAGCTGCTTAGAAAATCCAACAAGACACTTAAATATTGGTCTCAGGCCTAGACAGAGACAAACATTTGAAACTGGGGCAACAAACCTTATCAATGTTAGGATGGTATATTTTCGTGAGGAACCGAACCTGTTAGAAGATATTAAAACAAAAAGTCAGCTAAGCAGCATTCAACTAATACATTTACATTTAATTTGATCCAACTTTTTTTTCACTAATCTCAATTACTAAGATTTGTTGCAAAGAAGCCTTGATTTTTATTTCCATCAAGGTGACATAACAAAACAAAAACTAAAATTCCCCTTTTGGTGATTGCAATTATAGCCATCCATTTACCATGAACTCGTGTTAATCAATGATCTCAAGAGATATAAGGAAGTAGGGATGGCAAAATTCCCCGCCCAGCCCCTCATTGCACCACCCTAAATAGTAAACATGATATTTTATGTTTTTTAATTTAAATCGTTTTTTTCAAATAATAAATAAATAATCAAACATAACGGTAAATGGGGAATTTTTACTCCCAGTCCAGCTCCTGCCTTGCCTCCTAAAATCCTCGACAGGGAAGGGACGGTAATGGCCGCCCCCAGCCCCGCCCACCCCATTGCTACCTCTACTATTGTAATAATAATTACAAAATGTCATTAAACAAGCTGACCTCTTAATTACCCACTTTGACAGCTAAGAATGATAGAAAGAAAAACAAAGCACACGAAGATGTTGAAGCAGCAGTCAATTACGAGGACTTAAGGTTGTAAATTTCACAATTTAAAATACCATTTCTAATTGAATGATGGAGTAAATGTCACGATAGAGAGTCAAACATGTATAGTTGTCAAGACGGCAGTGAGATATTCAGGACAGAAACGGTGTTCGTCAGACCACCGTAGCCAAGAAGTTTTATCAATTATGCCATAGAAGACCTAGTCAAACACACCAAGAATGTTGTTTAAAATGCAATTGCACCGTGTAAAATTGAAGCACATTACACAATTTGTTCTGGCAATATCAACTAAAAAATACTAGTAAAAAATGCATAACAATCCTGTGTAAAATCATTAAAAATTTGGACAGACAACTTGTACTTGTCAAAAACACATGAATGCACACAAAGCAGTATTGAAACTAAGTTGCAAATTATAGGCCATGTTTGGTATTGATTAAAATTAGATTTTGATCTAAGTCAAAATCAAACAATCAAATATTAACCACATATTTCATTGGTCCCACAACTTTTCAACCACACATTCCATCAACTTTTATCAAAAACTACTAAAAATCTGATTTTAATCTACACCAAACAAGGGCATAATGTAGTCAAACATATCCCCACCAAATAAGATAATTTTCTGATCCACCTAATTCAATATATTATTCCAAAGGAGTTTCTGGAAGGTTCTAGTGAGATGCATGAGAAAACCAAGGAAGGCAAATACTGCAACTTATAATCTTTCTCATATCCTTTTTCCTTTTTTCTATTTTTTTG
>CAIGRP010015990.1:0-11218 GCA_903798385.1 Fraxinus cuspidata
TTATTTCGTGGATTGAATTTCATTTGACGGTCTACGGTTCCATTGCGTGTACATGGTTCTATAAAATATTACTGAAACATGCAATTTCGACATATTTATCTTACAATCGAAAATGAGCGTCTTGTCAATCCTTCACGCATATTAATGCCTCTAAAATATCTTCTTTCATTCAACTCCTGACATCGGACAGAACCCTCTTACCTGCACAGAAACCACTATCCATTGTCGTTCATACTTTCCCTAGAAGTCAATTACTTCTTTTGAATTTTTCCTAATTGATTTATTTCTAGCCATATTTTAATTAAAGTAATCAAATAATTCAGCAGGTAATTTGGACTTGTGTACGATGTCTGATTACGTGCGGTAGACATACTGCTACTAGAAGAACCTATTGCATCATATCTATACGTATTAATGCCTTCAAATAAATTTAATATTTCAGTTTCGTCTTCTTCAACATTAGAGGGAGGAGTGTATAAAAACATTCTTTCTTCGTTATTGACCAAACTCTAGTAAATTTCATATAAATTCTAGATAACAAGTAAGACGTGTAGGTTTTTCTTCTTTTTCTTTTCTTTTTTTTTGGTAAGAAATTAAGATTCATGATATTCTACAATCAGATCTTGACTAATTAATGGTGAAATGAATTATATTGTATATTTCCTATCAGTAATGTCGCAAGCTAAGGGACAACCAGAGGAAAATGGTGCAACTATAATGTAGAGACTTTGACTTGGGATTACTAAAATGCTTAATTAGACGGAGACTTTGACAAAAGCAAGTCAGTCTCAACCTAGTAGTAAAAACATTGAATTATTAAAATTTTAATTCACTAGTTTTTACCCTGTTAGATCATTAATTAGTCCCAAATGCAGTCTCAATGTTAAAATAACAACAGCAAGCTACCTCCCCTCACCAAATGCCATTAGAAAAATACTGAAAACGTTATTTCCACATAGTTTTTTTTTTATATCATAAATACTTGCTCAAATGTTGAGGGTTTAATTGAGGAGGTAACAAATGCCTTCGAGAAGGTTCATCAGTTATCGACTGTCTCTCACGATGTAGTATGGGTGGCAATATGGTATTCTCCAAGGAAGATTTTCATCATAAAAATGAACACCAAGATGGTTCACGTCAAAATCCAAAGCATCACTAGTCCTAATACGATGTTTCAAGAAAAAAAATGCTATTGCATCTTCCTTGAACAAAGTAATCAGCGAAAAGGGAAATCAAGAAAATATACTCTTTAATCATCTGAAAAACACAAGTAGAAAACATACCAACAGAAGAATAATTGCTTTTTTAAGTATCCATTCCCAGGACAAGGAGTAGCTAACTAATTTCGTAGCTGCTGCTGCCATTTTGGGATGAGCTTTTACAACAATTTTTTTTTCTAGTTTATAACTGTACACATATTTATCACTGAAAATAAAGTGCATTTATAGTTTTTTTCTTTTTCTTCGTGTTTACAAAAATGCTCGAGTAATGCATAGTTAATGCACTAATAATAAGATATTTAAATTCTTGATTTTTAACAATCAAGTAATTGGTTGATTGACTGTTGAAAGAAAAAGACACAAAGTTTTACATTCCAAACTAATTTTTCTCAGTAATGTAGTGGCTTGTGGACCACGTTTACCGAAGTTGTGCAAATTGAAGAAATTTCCACATTCCTCCCCACTTGTCAAGGACCACATTTGTCTACAACTTCAACTTTTTCCACCAAGAGAATACTGTCATTTGTTCATTTTAAGAATAATAAACGTTTGTTTCTACAATCTATCCCAGCTTTTTGGTATGACGACATGAGATGCAAAACTTAAGACTATATCTATTTCGTGAAATATAGTTCTATAGAGTTGTAATGTAGAGTAACAATGATTGTTACAACAACAATACGAAATTTTTTTTCGAAGTATACAATATCGACTCAAATCTTCAAATTCACAACTGATATGTTCTATGATGTTGAGCTCAGATTTTAGTTTCAGCGGATCAAAGCATCATCATCGTCCAAGGGAATGTCAATAGATAACCCGGAAAAAAAATTGCTGGAGGTAGTCAACAATTCTTGCCACAGAACAAGTCTCACCCCTTATCTACTCTTTCTTATCTCTTGTTTGCCAAATCCAAATGAAACCAATTGAAAAAACTTACAATTAAAACGTCAAGACATTTGAATTCAAAATTCAAACATTTTTTTTGGTTCAAGGTTATCAAATTAAAAATTACAATTTTTCCTATAAAACCGATTTGCCAACGTCAGATTTAGGACGTGCTTTCTCCATGTTGGTACGTGAGCCATCCTTATCAATGACAACTTTCCTAGACTTTCATTTTTCTTTCAAGAAAATTGAATTACATATTCACAATACCCAAATACAGTGGTTCTAGTTCTTTACTTTCAATCAAGAATTTGCAAACAGAAATACAAATCCGTAGTAGGTGAATAGCCACTCCTTTTTGTTTCATAGTCTGTGAAATTTCCTCTTTTCCACATGAATTGGTATACTGCAATTATTGAAAGTTCACATAACTAATCGCAAATAAGATAATTGTAGGGATAATTGAGCATTATTGTACATGTCTTTTCCTTTTTTAAATAAAAACGTTAAAGCAATTACCGAAGACATTTAGCATATTAAGTGATTAAAACATAAAACACTATTAAGTACTCAATTAAGACTAACTTTTTGACAAAGGCAGATCGCTAAAAGGTCACCATTATATATAAATGGACATAGTGGTTAGGATTTACCAGTGCTGTATGGAAAAATCGTTGTACACACACTGTCATGATTCTCAAGTAATTAAATAGAACATTTTACATGTGCAATAATTAAGATTTGCATCCTAATTATAACTTAAATAATGCGCAAATTATCACTAACAAGATAATCGAATCCAATATTTTAACAACACACACCAATTACATGCAAGCTGAATGAACTTGAAGAATGCATGCATGAACTTGAAGACTGCAATGTACATACAATTGACTATTTATATGCACTGAAAGCAACACTCAAGGTAAACATAGCTCACGTCACTTTCTCCAAAGCCAAAGCGGGATGCTTCCATAAGCAGCGATTTAAATGAACCTTCAAAGTGCGTCCATCACGAATCAAACCTACGAATTTTCCCCAACCCATTATCAAATATGCACTGAGTTGTACAATATGCATGTAATACGTGAACAACTTTTGTCCTCAGAATGCAGTTTTAATTTCTTCATAAGTTTTTAGTTATTGCAACACGAAGACACAATTCCTTTTTTCAAAATTAATATATCATATATTTATTTTATCAGGCAAACCAAAGTTTGACTATACTCTTCTAGAGCGGATGATATAGGATACAAAATATGAACAAGAAATGGAAAATAATTTAGAATTATTTTAAGGAGAAAGAAGGAATTAGAGATCAATTATTTGAAATTGATTTGAAGGGAATAAAATGGAATGAAATTGATTCAATTTATAGATTAAATATGTTTTTTTATTTATGAAGATGCACATTTTGATATAAATTAATCAAGATAATTTAATCATAGTTTTTCAAATTATGTCATGATCTAATAGTCTAGATCGGTCTCTATCAAAAAGTCATGAATTTTAATTATGCACATTTTCGGATAATCAAACAATCTGAAAATTCATGTATATTCAATATGCATCCTTTACAATTGAAAAGTCAAGACTAATCATATCTAGAGGTGCCAATGGGCCCCGAGCCGGCTTGGCCCTATTACCTATGAGCATGTCTCGTGCTCGTGCTCGCGAAGAGCTGAGCTCGTGGCTTGTTTTATGCTCGACTTGTTCCTCAAGGGACAATCTCAGCTAGGCACTCGAGCTCCTCTTTTTATTTTATTTTTTATTATTTTTTTTACTTTCATTTTTTGAAAGATAAAACCCTCATCCTTTATTCAGGTTTGTGACCGATTACTTACATTTCGAGTGTGTGGAGTTAAAAATTATACACCAACTTGTTACGTGTAAAAAAAATTTAAAAACAGTATTATAAAACAACAAATTTTATTAATATGGTTGAATTAAATATGACTTACCTGAGAACGTGAAATTTCGACAAATTTATCAAGCAATCATCGAAAATGAGCGTCTTGACCATCCTTAACGCGCATTAATACCTCCAAAATATATTATTTTAGTTGGCTCCTAACATCGAACAAAATCCTCTTATTTGCACTAAAAGCAGACTCCGAATTTACAGTGCTAACCGGAATGTTAGTAGATCTTTAAAAATTGCAAAAACCACATGCCATCGTCGTTCGTGCTTTTGCCAGAAGTCAATTACTTTTTCTAAACTTTTTTTAATTAATTTATTACTAGGCATATTATGGTTAAAGAAATTATGTAATTCAGTAGACAATGCATTTGGATTTGTGACCGATGTCTTATTACATGCGGTAGACATATTGCTACTAGAAGAACGTATTGCATCATATTTATACGTATTAATGTCTTCAAATAAATTTAATATTTCAACTTCGTTTTCTTCAATATTTGCGGGAGTGTATAAAAATATTGTCTCAACATTCTTGAACAAACTCCCAGAAATTTCCTATAAATCCAGATAACAAATAAGACAAGTAGATTTTTTTCTTTTTCATTTTTTTTCTTTTTCTTTTTTTTTTTTTTTTGGTAAGAAATTAAGATTCATGATATTCTAAAATTAGGTCTTGACTAAATAATGAGGAAATGAATTGTACTGTATAATTCCTTTCAGCAATGTCACAATTGAAGGACAACCACAGGAAAATGGTGCAAACTAAAAAGAGGAGACTTTGACTTGGAATTACTAAAATGTTTAATTCGATGTAGACTTTCACAAAAGAAAGTCAGTTTCACCTAGTAGTAAAAACATTGAATTATTAAAATTTTAATCCACTAGTTTTTACCCCGTTAGTTCATTAATAAGTCCCAGATGCAATCTTGATGTTAAAAAAGCAATAGTAAGCTAGCTCTCCTCACCAAATGCCATTAGCGGAATCAAGTTAAATGTTGATTACTTGTTTAGTTATGTTGTTGCATTCAACCCCTTGCCACTGACAACAATCAGTTCCAATCTTATTAACCACCCATGAAGGCAGCGACCTTCCATCTGGAAAGTTCATATTTGCTTTGAGGTGCAAAAGAGCAACCCTTTCTTCCTCCCATCACCCTAAACAATACAATACATTTAGTAATAAAAGCACCATCATCGTTAACATTACCCATAACTTTATTCCCATCTTTATTAATTACCGACACACTGATCTTGACTTATCTAAATTATTAACAACACTGCAAAATCTCTTAGATATAGTGCTTGGTGGACTTTCCTCTTTGGGAGCGTCCATTTTTAATGGAGAAACTTGATGTCATTGACTAGAACTACTAGTATTCATTTTTATGACTTTTTCTGTGTATAAAAATATTGTCCCTACTTTATTGTCTGAACTCTAGGAAATTTCCTATAAAATCTAGATAACAAATAAGACGTGTAGATTTTTTCTTTTTCTTTTCCTTTTTTTTTTTTGGGTAAGAAATTAAGATTCATGATATTTTACAATGAAGTCTTGACTAATTAAAATGAATTCTATCATATATTTCTTGTCAGTAATGTCACGAGCTAAGGGACCAACAAAGGAAAATGGTGCAAACTAAAATGAGGAGACTGTGACTTGGGATTACTAAAATGTTTAATTCGAGGGAGACTGACAAAAGCAAGTCACTTTCAACCTAGTAGTGAAAACATTGAATTATTAAAATTTTAATCCGCTAGTTTTTTCATTAGTCTCAAATCAGTCTCGATGTTAAAAAAACAATAGTAAGCTAGCTCCCCTCACCAAATGCCATTAGCAAAATACTGAAAATACAACGCCTAAAATATTTTTCGCGCAAAGTTTTTTTGATGTCACATATACTTACTCAATGTTGAGAGGTTAATTGAGAAGATAACAAATGCCTTTGGAAAGGTTAAAACAAAACTAGAAAACATACCAACAAGAAGAATAATGCTTTTTAAGTACCCATTCGAAACTACTCACGTAACTACCACTACCAATTTGGGATGACCATTTACAACAATTTTTTTTTTCTAGTTAATAAATGTACACATATTATAACTAAACATAAAGTGTATTTATAGTTTTTTTTTCCTTCGTTAGTACTGTTAACAAAAATGCTCAAGTAATGCATAGTTAATGCACTAATCATAAGATATTTAAATTCTTGATTTTTTACAATCAAATAATTGGTTGATTGACTGTAGAAAGAAAAAAGACACAATTTTTTTACGTTCCAAACTAATTTTTCTCATAATGAAGTGGCTTGTGGACCACGTTTAGGAAAGTTGTGCAAAGTGAAGAAATTTCCACAATCCTCCCCACCTATCAAGGACTATATTTGTCTACAACTACAAGTTTTTCCACCAAGAGAAGACTTCCATTTGTCCATTTTAAGAATAGTAAACGTTTGTTTCTACTTTCTAAAACAGCCTTTTGGTATGACGACATGAGATGCAAAACTTAAAGACTTATATCTATTTCGTGAAATATGGTTTTGAAAGAGTTGTAATGTAGAGTAACAATGATTGTTACAACTACAATACGAAAAATAAACTCTCAAAGTATATATCGACTCAAAACCTGTCATTTATACTTTTTTTTTTTTACGTTGTCATTCTATTTGAATATAATTGACGTGGTTTACATATGGAAAGTATCAATTATTTTACAGTCAAGATTTTATTACTTTATGATATTTTTTGGTTGTTTGCTTTGATTACTTTAAGATTCTATTTTTTGTATAAATAAGGCCACTTGGGTCTTTTGATAAATTGGATATATTGAAATAAAAATTGGAATATTCTCAATTATGTATCAAAATTGTCGATATTCTACGGTATCAGCAAGCATTTGATGTCTAGCTTTTTGGCATTCATGATTAAAGCAACATAAATTAGGATGTTGTTAGTGATTTTCACGTTCTCAAGCTTTTGTGCGCGCTATTTGAAAATTTTATGTTATGTACTTATTGGACATCTATACATTCTTATTTATTGATAATTATATCGATATCTACTTAATTAATTTTCTATAAATTATATTAAGTGTAGGAAAAATTCCAACTGAATACAATTAACGTGAAAATACTTTTCTGAAGCTTAAATAGAGTTTATTCGTAGCAATTGAAAACAACCCGTCAAGATGAACAATTTGAAGAATTAATAGAGCGTTTAGAAGAAATTCATAAAAGTCAGGAGTTAAATTCGACAATTAGATAGTCTGGAATCTAAATTACATATTTTTGGAACTTAAGATGGACCAATTTCGAAATTATGAAGTTTTGGGGACTAATATGGAAGATTTCGGAAATTTCAATATCAAAACTGAAGATTATAATAAAAAAGGACCAAAATCATATAAAACATAATATGGGGACCTAATTGAAATTGTCCAGCCCAAACCACCTTTTTTGCCATCTAGAGCTGAGTTTTGTTATTTTTTAGTTTTCTTGATTACTTTTGATTCATTTTCAAAACGTAACTACCAAAATTATTCCACCCTATAAATTGACAGTGTTTAGGTCATAAAAAGAGGTTTCATCATATAAAATTAGAGAGAAAAGGGAGAGAAAAATCAAAGTAAAAATCAAGAAACTATGATTTATAGTTCTTAACTTGGGAGAAGAAGATTCTTAGCACAAGATCGTCAACTTTTTTCTCATTTATATCCTTCAAACCAAATGAGATACTTTAATTTTTTTTCTTGGTGCAAGATTATCAAATTAATAATTACCTTTATTTCCTTCAAATCGATTTGCCAATGTCAGATTGTGTACGTGCTTTCTCCATGCGGTACGTGAGTCATCCTTATCAATGACGATTTTCCTAGATTTTCATTTTTTTTTTCTTTCAAGAAAATTGAATTGCATCTTCACAATACCCAAATTCCATGGTTCTAGTTCTTTACTTTTACTCAAGAATTGGCAAACAGAAATGCAAATCCGTAGGAGTTAAATAGCTACTTCTTGTTGTTCCAAAGTCGGTGAAATTTCCTTTTCCCTTTTTGGTATATTGCAATCAATGAAAAGTTTACATGACTAATTGCAGAAAAGAAAATTGTAGGGATAATTGTGTATTATCTTACATGCCTTTTCATTTTTGAATAAAAATATTATAGCAATTATCGAAGACATTTAGCATATTAAGTGATTAAAACATAATACACTATTAAGAACTCAATTAAGACAAACAAGATGCAATCACGTTAGTGACACATTTAACTTTTTAACAAAGTCAGATTGCTAAAAGGTCACCATTATATACAAGTGGACATAACGAGAAATTGGAAGAAACAAAAGAAAATTGAGGGAAAAGAGTAAAATCCAAAGTTTGAGGATCAAACTGCAAATATTCAATAGTTGATTCAGACCACAAGAAGGTATTTAAAGATTTCTAGGAGACAACTGGAGGGAATTAGAGCTCAAAAGGGAATGGAATATGATCAAAATATTATTAAAATCAATCTCCTATTATACAAGTTATATTCCAAATTTTTGGTCAAAAATTGAAACCCATTTTTGGCATAGTAGATATAAGAATTGTGAAAATACGTAATTTACTAACTAAGTCCGACCTTACGTGCGAAATTATTCTATTAAAAACAACAAGTCACTTTTTAACAGTTTCTAGATAATTAAGTATACAATTCGATTATCCTATGTCTGAATACAACAGTTTATGATATGAAAAGTAATAAAGAATGAACACCAAAATGATGAAGGAGAAATCCAATTGGGTAAAAACTCTGGGACCAACCCAGTTACCTCTACTATAGACAATATGGATTACAGTCCATTTCCAGATTAGCAAATTCCACTAGTTCCTGCTGTTGTTAGTCCTGTAATCTCCAAGATTTGTTGTTCTTCCAGATTCACGATCTGCTACCGTAGATACTATCTAGCCAACCTGCTAGATCTCCTGATCTACCTTCTGAAGCTTCGAAGATCCGCTGTAAATTACAGACTCCCGATCTTCTTCAATTGTCTCTTCCAAATGGATATCCAAAAATCACCTAATCATGTTCTTCTTCATGCGCTTGTAGTCCAACCACTCTCAATCTTTAGAAACTTCTGAAGTCCAACTGAGAAAGTACCTTCCTCAAAATGTTAAGGAAGTCAGGTGTTTTAGATTCACAAACTTTGATGTTTTCCCAAAACTTGGTTGCCGGATCCGAAGAATGATATGGATGAAGCTCTCAAAATATAATGTGGCTGTGTTAAATCTCAAGAATGATATGGATGAAGCTCTCAAAATATGATGTGGCTGTGTTATACAATGAAAGCACAATGAAGCAACCACCACCTTTCGTCCAATAGCTTGGTATCAATAGAAGATTGTAATTAGATTGAATGGGCCGAAAAAATATGTTTAAAAATACAAATTAGGATTTTTCGGATCGACATGTCGCTCGAGCGAGAGCTCAGTGACAGTCGAGTGATAGGAATTCTACTTTTGTTGCTCGAGCAGAATCTAGGCGATATGCTAATGAAAATGCGGCGCCGTGTTTCTCCTATTTACATGCTCGAACCTTAGACCTCGTAACCCAATTTATACAAATTTTACCCTAGGTCATCGACTTTTAAAACACGTTACAAATTAGTCCTTTTGTCTACAGAATCTCCAACACTAAAAACCTAACCAATTGGAAAAAATCTATTCCATTAAAGTTGTATCTCTTTGAGTTATCTTTCCAACGCACTTTGAATTTTCTAAATTCGGGTTATGTCTTTTTTCTTAAATATAATTTCTTATAATTTCGATATGTTACGATAATTTTATACATTGTTAGGATGAGATGAACCCTTATTATGATATTTTTAATTTTTAATTGATTATTTTGACTTTATTTTGATTTAATTTGTGGATGTTTATTACCGTTTTTATCATTATTTTCAATTGTTTGATCACCACTTGAATTGTTAGTGGATTTTATTTTTATCGAGAGGGACAATAGGGTTTAAGCAAAATATAATAAACATTGTAATGTTAGATAGATGATAGATATATATCTCTATGTTTTATACGATTTCAGTAGGTGTTCTAGCAGTTGTTAATGCATTTATCAAGTTTGTATATTTCATCGAGAGATAGAAGGGTCGCATGATGGGAATATATTTGATCGCTGTCGAGAGATGCTTTCAATTAAAATAGGCATATTGACCAACATAAATGATTTCAAATTGTCACTTTAATTGTTACACTAAAAATGGAATAACAAGGGGGATTCGATATCTTAGCAATGAATCTCACACATTTGAAAAACATATCTTCAAGTACACATCACAAAGAATTAAAACACATCTTCAAGTACACATCATTTCTACTCTTCCAACCAAGCCCCATGGACTAAATTAATGACAAACATCAACTAAGTTCAAGCAATGCACAAACTTAGAAATGGGAAGTGGTTTTGTCATTATATCAGCATGATTATCATTGGTATCAACCTTGCACACCACAAAATCACCACGAGCAATTTCATTGTGCACAAAATGATACCTCACATCAATGTGCTTAGTCCTCTCATGAAATATCTTATCCTTAATCAAGAAAATTGCACTCTGACTATCACAAAATACTGTAGATATCTGCAAGTTTTCAATAATTTCACCAATCAATCATCTCAACCACATAGCCTCCTTACATGCCTCTGTAATGGCCGTGTATTATACTTCTGTTGTAAACAAAGCCACTATGCTTTACAAAGTAACTTTCCAACTGATAGCACAGCCTCCAAGAGTAAACACATACCCTATAAATGATCTCCTCTTATCAAGATCCCCTGTAAAATCTGAATTCACGTAACCGATGACTCCATCTAAATTTCTACTAAAATGAAAACAAGTATTTGAAGAGCCCCTCAAGCATCGAAGATCCACTGCACTGCTTTCCAATGTTCCTTGCCAAGATCAGTCATATATCTGCTAACTGCACTAACTGCATGTGCCAAATTAGGTCTTGTACAAACCATAGTATACATGAGCGAACCAACTGCATGGGAGTTAGGAACTCGAGACATATAATCAATGTCTTCATCTGACTGTGGACACAAGTTAGATGATAATTTGAAGTTGACAGCCAAGAAGTACTGACGGCCATAACTTTTACAAGTTAGATTGTATTTGATAAGTACTTGAATTCACAAGTT
>CAIGRP010015994.1:0-13459 GCA_903798385.1 Fraxinus cuspidata
CCCCCCCCGCTTTAAAAAAAAAAATTTTTTTTTTTTCAGTTTTTTTTTTTTAATAACAATTTATTAATTTTTTTTTTATTCTTGGCGGGGCACCCCTCGCCCCGCCCCGCGCCCCGAGACGGGGCGCCCCACCCCGCCCCGCGACCCCGTTCGGAGCGGGGTTTTTTGCGCTATTCGGGGCATCTCTACTTGGGGCATGTAGCACCCATGGAAACGTGATTCTTGGAGAAATAGCTGCGAGGCGGTTGTTTAACATGGAGCCTGAGAACCCCAGTAAATATGTGGTTCTATCAAGTATTTATGCTGCAGCTGGCTTGTGGGACAATGCAAGGAAGACACGAGAATTGATGGCAGAAAAAAGTTTGTTGAAATATATTGGGTACAGTCTATTTCAATTCTTGATTACGAATAACGATCTTTTGCCAACGAGTTGAAATAACTAAGAAGTCGCAGGTGCTATCTTCAAATATGTAGATTACATGGGAAAAAATGAGAATTTTATGAACCATCTTCTGTCTTTAGGTACTAGAAAACAGTTAATGGGCTTTAATGAAACTTGATTATGCTAAATACATCGGACTTGGAAACCTTAAACCAATCAATATTTATTTAATTTAAGCCCAATTCATTTAGTTTCCTGCAATCGTTTTTTGGAAAAGATTATGTGGAAAGGGTTTTTTTTTTTAATGTGTGGTTAAAAGTATGAAAACTTACAAAATTATTTATTTCAGAGAATACTTGGTAAAAAACTGAGTTTGAAGAAAAATAAATTTTAAAAAACTGAAGGTCAAACACAGGACTGCACCAGTTTATATATATATATATTAGACCCCAATCTATGCATTTAGTAACAAATGGATCCTCATTTTAAGTTTCTTGGCATTTACGTCTCCAACCTATTATTTCCGTACCATCGCAGTCCTCAACTCACACGTGAGGCTTACATATTGAAGGAAAAAGTCGTAACAGACATTATTGCCTATTTTCCCTCCATTATAGCCCTTCTTTGATGGAAATTTAAATTCAAATTAAAGTCAACAATTAATTTCAATTACACATTTTATGACTCACAACTTTTTTAATTACACATTTCATCAATTTTTATAAAAATATACCAAAAAACTGATTATAATTCCTATCAAACTGGAGCATAATAACTAGAAAATGAACAAAGAAAAACAAATCCCATTTTACCTTCAATTTTTATTCATTATTGTCTTTTTTCTTGTCTTTATTGGGTCTTTAATATTTATAAATTTAGGGGCAAAATTGTTTCTTTCCAACCTTAACAGAATGTTTGACGTATTTTCTTGAGTACGGACTATTTACGTGAATTATTGGAAGTATGAGGATGACACGTGCTATTAAAATTTTAACTGGACGAAATTGAGACACAAAGGATGAGAACCCACAGCCTAGTTTACCCGTTTTCATTTGTTTGTTTTAAAATCAAACTAAGGTTACAATAACCATTTTTTTTAGAATTTGAACTCTCATCGATCAAAATTGACGATTATGTCACAAAAGGAACTCAAGACACACCTTTGAAAAGTTTGGAACCCTAGATGCTAGAAATCAAAGGTCCAAAAACTCGTACCTATCAAGGTTCAAAGAACCAAATGTTATTCACTCGAATATATATTATATTAAAAGTTTAAATGTATGAAGGATAGAAATGTTCATAAGATGATTCCCAACTCACGTGATAATATATAAATTGAGGTACCCATTTGATGACTATTTTCACTTTTCTCTCTGCTTTTGCGTCTTTTTAGTAGGCCTATTATTTTCGACAATTGCACCGGCTTCTTTATATCTTCATATTCAAAATTCACTCACAGTTCATTTTCACCCTGTTGACTCTCACTTAAAAACTCGATTTTGCATCTAAAGGACTCAAATTGAGTTGTACTGGAATTTTCTAACTGGAAAATTACTGGTTAGATGAACAAAGAAACATTTTGATTAATGAGAGATACTTCAGTAGATGCGTTGGTGGATTTTGGGTTTTCATAATCTTCTCCAAACCCTATTGTTAGAATAGTCTGTTCACTAAACGTTGGCCTTTTATCAGTCAACTACACAGATTTTGTAAATTGGGAATCATGATGCTATGTGTACATAATAAGTTTACAAAATTATTTATATACACATGATGTGATGTGACGTGATGAGATTTGATTGAGTCGGAATTTCTTCAATTATATAAACAAAAATAAAATATCTCACTTTCTTTTTGACACTTTATTTATATGTAAATCATTATGTAACTGTTTATATACAAGTGACACTATTCTAATAGAATGGACACCCACTTGCTACTAAGTGTATAGGTTGCGGATTATTTATGTCATTTTCCCTACAAAAACTAGCAAGCAATATACCAGAGATTCAAGAAACTAACATTCTTGTATAGTTTTCTCAAAAATATTATCATATACACTTAGACTTGACGCTCTTCTAACCGATTTGTTATTCTACGTTCATGGTAGTTGATAGCAACTGGCCACCATCCATATCCATACACGTACACAATTTCTTCCAACTCCGCCCTTTCAACCAGCGACCACCATCCCGAATGCCCACTGCCACCATTAAAACAACCAGTAGCACACATCATCAAACCAAAAATTCAAAAATCAACACAGCTTTGTAACCAATTTGAAGTACAAACATATAGATTGCAACATTAATAGAAAAAATTGGAACAGCCGAAATAAGGAGAATGTTTCCTAATATTTATTTATTGTCATTAGTAACTAAAAAATTACGTAATTTATTGCCATTGAAGTTCTAGTTACTTTATGTTGTTGTTGATAACCAACCTAGCCCACATACTCCTGCTTAGTCCATTTATAGACATCATCATTATTTTCCACCGCAGTCCCAAATCAGATCGATGCCATCATTCTAGCACACTTAGCTGCGGATTCGCCACCTTTGCGTCGCCATGATCTCGTCAACCGATCAACACCACCACTGCTCACAGACACCACAACTCTCCATTGCCGCTATATTAACATTCTCATATCTCTATCAACACAGCAATCCACACCATGTAAACTCACCATAGTCGCTGCCACTACCTTAATGCACCACCATCTTTCAGTTCTTATGTTGGTGATTTTTCCAGTTCGAAATGCTGCATTCTCCACTACTCTATCCTCTCCGTTCAACATGCCACCACCCTTACCTTTGGAAAAAGAAGGGCATCTTCGAAACTTGGTTATGCGTTTGGTGAGAGATATCTAATTCTGATATCATTTGGAAACTTTCTTAATATAAAACCCTAGTTTCTAAAACCGATAAATCAGAAGAAAAAAGACATATAGATTGAAAAGTGAAATCCCTTGAACCGAAAGAGATTCTGGATGAAAGAACGAATTTGTGCAAAAACACGCATGCAGTTGTAGAGAGAGAGAGAGAGATAGAGAGAGGGGGAATGGTTATGGAGAGAGTTCTTGTCGGTTGTGCTACATATATGTCACAACCTACAATTTGATTTACAAACACGTGATGTAGTATGATTGAATCAAAATTTCTTTAACTAAATAAAAAATACAAAATTCTCCACTTTTTTTTATACTTCATTAATTTATTTAATTACTGTAGCTTCTTATATAGAAGTAGCATTTTTCATTTTTTTTTTGTATATATATATATATAATTTTTTTTTTAGAGAGAGTTGTTATAGAGATAAACATTAAGTTAAAAATATTATTATTAAAATTAAAAATCTGAATATGACCTGATTTTGAATAAAATTTTATATCTGATTTTTGAAATTGAAAGTTGAAATTGTGTGTGTGTAATTTTCTGTAGACGCAATCTCTTGTTATAGTTTGATCGATCCATTGAACCAAATAACCTCTCTCTAACAAAATTAATTATAGCCCGGTGTTTGCCTACAGGCCATGTCTAACCCATAAGTGCATATACCAAGTAACCCAACTATAACAAAGGCGTTTTTCAAGTGTTCGAGCAATAGAACGGGACAAGCGGCAATGGGATTTTGCTTGGTATTGCATTAAAAATGGGAGCAATTTACTGTAAGGAGAGGGAAACGGGGAGATGTGTGGCACCAATTTTGTCTTGTTTATCCTTGATTTCTGCAAGCATAAGTTGTCTTCATCACCAATATCATATTTATTTGTAAATGATTTAATATTAACACAACCTCAATCTGATCACCATTAACAGTTGAAGCTCTTCTTTTTCCTAATTTGTTGTTTCTTGATAATAATCATCATTTTATTCAACAGTGATTTTCTCGACTCTCTCTCTTGAGTTTTTTAAGTGATTGTTTATGATTTTCTCCTTTCAGCAACGGACGCCGAGAAATACTTAGGACCAAAATCCAGTGTACTTTAGGTGGCACTGCCCCTGGTCGCCAAGGAAACCAAAAACATGGCCGTGGAGGGCAAGGAAAACGAGGGAGTCATAAAGGATCGAGTCGAGGCTTCTCAAGAACCGAAGAAATCTGGGAATGTAGAAGAAAAGGCGGTCACTGTGACAGAAGATGGTAAGGTCGCTGAAGCAATAAAAAATTTGGAGAGAGATGACGAGCCAAAGCAATCTGAGAATGTGGAAGAAAAGGGGGTTTCTTTGATAGAAGATGGCACGGTTGCTGAAGCAATTAAAGATTTGCAAAAAGTGGAAGAGCCGCAGCAATCTGAGAATGTGGAAGAAAAGGGAGTTGCGTTGATAGAAGATGGCAAGGTTGCTGGAGCCATTAACGAATTGGAGAAGGTGGCCTCCCCGAAGGGGGAGGAGAACAAGAATATAAGTGAAAAGGGTGAGAGTTCACCATCAGCATCTGATGGAAATGGAAAGAAAATGAGCAAGACAAATGAGAAAGGCGAGTGTTCATCATCATCATCTGATGGAAAAGGTGGAGAATCTTCTTTAATGAGTGAGGAAAAAGGGTTATTTTCTGATCTGAAGGAGTATGAGAAGAAGGCATTGACAGAGCTCAGATCGAAGATTGAAGAGGCCATTTTGATGAACAAGTTGTTTAAGGGGAAGAAGGAAGAGAAACACGTCCAGAAGGAGAAGCTGGATAAAGAAAATGAAGAAAAATCTGTGAAAGATAAAGAAAGGGGAAAAGAAGAGAAGTCTGATGTCGAGGGGGAAAATATTGTTGACAAGGGTAAATCAAAACTGGAGGACGATGAAGAAAAATCCGATGAAGCTAAAAATGTTGAAAAAGAGGTTGAAATTAATCACAATATTTCCCTGTGGGGTGTTCCATTATTGCCAAGCAAGGGAGATAGAGGCACAGATGTTTTGCTCTTGAAATTCTTGACAGCCAGAGAGTTTAAGGTCAATGATGCCTTTGAGATGTTGAAGAACACCCTAAAATGGAGGAAGGAAAATAAGATTGATTCAATCATGCAGGAAGATTTTGGGAATGAATATGACACTATGGCCTACACGAGGGGACTGGATCGCGAAGGCCATATGGTTTGCTACAATGTTTATGGGGTATTTGCGAATGATGAAGTATACAACAAGACCATTGGTACAGAAGCCACCCGTGAGAGGTTCTTGAGATGGAGGTTTCAGTTAATGGAGAAGCAGATTCAGAAGCTTGATTTCAAGCCCAGTGGCGTATCCTCGTTGCTCCAAATTAATGACCTCAAGAACACTCCAGGACCTTCAAGGAAGGATATTCGGCTTGCTACAAAACGAGCTGTGGGGATTCTGCAGGATAATTATCCTGAATTTGTTGCGAGAAATGTAAGCATTTCTTTCATCTTCATATGATCTCTGTTCAGAAAGAAATTCTAATGTTCTAGTTACCTTTATTGATGGCTTCATATGTTATATGTAGATCTTTATCAATGTACCTTTCTGGTATTATGCATTTAATGCGCTCTTATCGCCTTTCTTAACACAAAGGACCAAGAGCAAATTTGTCTTTAGTCGTCCAGCGAGGGTTACCGAAACGCTACTCAAGTAAGCAAAGTTCTTTTTCTCCCTCTTGTTAGTTGTTTTAGTGGAGGCTTCTACGACTGATATATGACACTTGATTGCAGGTACATTGGCGCAGAGCAAATTCCTGTTCACTACGGAGGGCTTAGAAAGGAGAGTGATCCTGATTTTTCGACCAAAGATGCTGCTGCTGAGATTTCTGTTAAGGCTGGAGTAACTGAAACCATTGAAATTCCGGCACCAGAGGTAAATCAACTACTATACAGCATCCACTACTTTATTTGTTTCCTACTGTTCTTTTCGGTTTTCTTCTTATAAACAACAAACTAAACCTTATTCCTAATGAACTTTGTGGCAACTATACCGATCATCTTTAGTTACACTATTTGTGCATAGTTTAAATATCACCAATTTTTGTCTAAACAGGTTGGAAATACATTGATGTGGGACCTGACTATAGTAGGTTGGGATGTGAATTACAAAGAGGAGTTTGTTCCAACAGATGAAGGGTCTTACACCATAATCGTGAAGAAGGGAAGGAAGATAAGTTGGCAAGATGATTCCATTCGCAATTCTTTTAGAACCAGCGAACCAGGCAAGGTTGTGATCACAGTTGACAATGGAATTTTCAAAAAGAAGCGAGTCTTATACAGACACAAGACCATGAGTACTTCTGCTGCTGCTTAAGTTGGTTGCTTAGATAATAATGTTTTGATGGCAATTGCCTGGAAGAACTTTTTTCTCCATTTCTGGTTTGTTGTTATATTTCCAGGTTCAGAATTCAGACATAAACTGGTGGCTGGTATACCCTGCTAATTATAGGAAAACACTCTTTTTGTAACCTCCTAAATCAACTGTGGGGTGAAAGTTCTCTGTAGTGTTGACAATCATTCCTCTAACAGGAATGGGGTGCTATTTTGTGCAAGTAATCATTGGGAAACACAAAAGAATCTTGATTTGGAAAAATATACTTTATTTTCATTCGTATTTGGACAAAAAGGGAATAATATAGAACTTTATACTAAAACAAGAATATAATTTATAATTAAAATATTATTAGTAGAACAAATAATGAAATCTTGAATTAAAATTGATATCGTAAGGCCAATGAACGGGCGATGTCCATGCAAATGATGAGGAAGGGACAGCATGCATAGTTAAACAATCATAAATACAGTAGCTGAGGCGTAGAGTTTTCCTAAGGTGCTTAAAGAATTTCAACTTGAAGCTACCCCGTAATAAGGGTGTATTTGATGGATGTTATTGAGGAAAAAATGTATTTTAAATAGTGATATGATGAGAAATATGTGATTAAAAAGGAAGGCAAAATTATCAATGTGATGTAAAATATTGTTTTATTGAAAAATGTGTGGTTGAAAATGAGTTGAAAGAATGTATTTTTCAAGAATGTGTGTCAAACATGGGCTAAACTTTTTAATTTTTCCATATAGCAATGAAACATTACATACTCAGTTCTTAGAACAAAGCACAAGTACCTGAGCTAATGGCCTGTTTAGCATTTGGAGTTTACAGTAGACCCAATTCTCAACAGGTAATTTCAGAAGCAAAAGCTTGGACTGTTTCAAACTCTTCCCACAAGGATGAAGACAAGTATCCAAGTGTCAACTAAGGGCCAAAGAATTATCAATATCCATAGTAAAATTTGCATAAATAACAAGGCTGTCCAAAATCAATGACAAGAAAGAACCCATCTAACTTTATTTGGTCTGTAGATATTTTTATTGAATAGATTTTGAAAGAAAAGATCAACACAGTGGAAAGAGCAATGCATTGAAGCACACAATCCAATCTTCAATCGTTTTCTCTTCAATAAAACAAGCTTAATCGAAGTTAAAACATCTAATCCATCTTAGGCAACCAAATGTCAACAATATGATGTTTCTAGAAGCATCATGTGCATCTATGTTTCTATATGCAAAGGAAGAGAGGGAGGAAGGTAAAACTTCACTCTCTGAATGATATAGAAGCAACCAGTCCCCCTTCCAAACCACCCAATGGAAGAAAAGGACAAAAAACATGCATCAAGGAAAAAAAAATGAAACGTCTAGGTAAATTTCCTTCATTTTAGTATGACAAATGGCATAAAGCTCTACGAGTTCTCTCTGCATAACCACAGTAAAAAAGACCCTTCTTCATTGAATATCTCGTATATGTTTCCAGAGAATGAGAAATGACCAGAGAAAAGGGTCTGACAAACTGAAATTTCATACATGATGATTGTTCAGAGTAAACAATACGTAACTCTTTTAACTGTTAGAAATGATAGCAGCTCATACTTAAGAGACAACCTGGAATAATGTTGGTCTACAAGTGATTTGCGCAATATACAAGGCAAGCAAGTTCGTAGCTGTGCCCAAATTTGGGTTTTGCTTTACCTCGTAATTCAAATTCATACTTGTTAAATTAAATATCCAATTTCTAGCAATCTTTTCTTCATTTTATCAATTAGTGTAGTATCAACACTAGCTGATATAATCTAATATATGTCAAATTTTTGTAGATCCATTGCATAAACACGACCTCTACGCATTTCATCTGGAACCACTCTTACATTGCCAAGGTATCATATCAATTTCCATAAGTGGAATCAACTACATCCCCTTTAACGGGTAGCATTCTTCTACAGTCTAATATGTGAAGAAATCATTCAATTCACAGCAATAAATTGTATATATTAATAAATTGATAAAACTCACAGAAGTAAAAATGAAATACTCTCTTATTGGTAAGTGATGAGTACCTACGAGTGTGCAACTTCAGTGGCCTTCTTTTCTCCAAGTATATACCCCGTTGTTATAACCTCTAGCCCTGCGTAATCACACAATTAAGTAAGTAACCTCAGATTCAGCAAATTAACTGGTAGCAAAAAGAACGAACCTGAAAGTGGGGAGTCGTTGCATTCGGAAATTGAATCGAAGAGATTCTCCGGCACGGAAGTAACGACGTCGTTTTATCTGCTAGTGAATCTGTCAAGATCGATGTTTTCTAGGGATTGAATGCAACTTTGATAGCTAAAATGGTGATGCAGAGACGAAGAATTTAAAATTGGTTTGAAACTGCGTAACATTCTGGGAGCACAACGTGCATGAATTGTCAAGTACACACTGCTTTTCATCAACTTGAAGAATCACCAATAAGAAATGTGGGCAAAGAGGAACTTCTCCAAGCGCAAAAATTCAATACAGGAAAAAGCAAAAAATAATATAACATCAACCAGCTGCTTCTGAGCAGTTTATGGAAATTACGGGTCGACGGATGTGTTCTCGACATTCATGTATAACATTGCCAAGAGCAGTGTCAAAAGTTCCCGAGAAACATTCAGGAGCACGTTCAGCATTCCTATTCAATGTTTCACTCGAAAAGGTTTATTTTTCTTCCTTAATACGACCAGACAGTGCACTTCTCTACAATTTATGTCCTTGGAGACTTTACTGGATACCATACATTGAAAAAGTCTCTTTCTCATATACACATAACTTGCTCGAGTTATTTCATTTTCCCTGTTAAGACACTGTTACTAGTTGAAAACAACACAAATAATACTCATCGTTGTTCATTCATCGCAACAAAAACCATCATCTCGTTCTTCAAAACCCAGAAAATTTGTTATTTGCCGTGTAACACACAGTGTGACACTGATAGGCGTGGTTCTAATTATTCAAATTCGATCTACCACTCTACAAAGTTCATACATATATCTGCTTCCAGTCTGGTAAAAACCCAGACACGACAACTAGAAAGGATGGACAAAATGGAAAACAGCAAGATGAATCTGCTTAAGCATCATCGAGTGCAAGAACTCCAGGTAGCTGTTTCCCCTCGAGAAGCTCCAAGCTGGCACCACCTCCGGTTGAGATGTGGCTCATCTTGTCCGCCAACCCAGCCTTTTCAACAGCAGCAACAGAGTCACCTCCTCCAATGATAGTAGTCACTCCCTTGCCACTGAGTTCTGCCAATTTCTTGGCTATGGCCTGAAATAATGAATATGTATATGCTCATTTTTAAATATCCGAGCAATTTGTTCTTGAAGTTAAATAAGTGCAATGTCTTGAAGAATGCATTCTATCATCAAGTACCTCGGTTCCGGCTGCAAACTTGTCAAACTCAAACACACCCATTGGTCCATTCCAAATGATGGTTTTGGTAGTATCTAAAGCTTCACTAAATGATTTGATGGAGTCAGGTCCAATATCTAATCCCATCCAGCCATCAGGGATTCCAGATGCTGGAACAACCTGCAAAAATATTGACGAACATCTCAATCGTCATGTATTATAGTAACATGAATTAGAATATATTAGGTGCTGCATTCATGTTCTCTTCAAGTAAAAATAGAACAAAGGAGAAATCAAAGTCGAAATAGATCAAGTCCAGCTCAAGATTAAAACAATAGTTAAGCAAAGCTGCCAACCTTGCTATTAGCATCAGCAGCAAACTTGTCGGCAGCAACTACATCGGAAGGCAACAATAAAGATACCCCTTTAGCCTTGGCCTTCTCCATGAGTGAAGTAGCCAGATCAAGCTTGTCCTCCTCAACAAGTGAAGATCCCACAGCATGTCCTTGGGCTTTGTAGAAAGTAAAGATCATTCCTCCACCCAGTAAGAGAAGGTCTACCTTCTCTAACAGTGACTCGATAACTCCAATTTTACTGGATACCTTTGACCCACCGACAATTGCAGCAAATGGCTTCTTGGGGTTGGAAACTGCCCCAACTAAATAGTCAAGCTCCTGAGACAGAAGAAAAGTTCAGAGTGAACATATACATAATGCTTGTTCAATCATACAGATGCAACTCAACTGCAGGTATAAAGTCATAAGAAAAAATCAAACTCTATATGTGTTTGAGCCACATTATTTTGGAAGAATGTAATTTGGAATAGTAGATTGATGAAAAATGTGTGGTTGAAAAAGAAGGAAAAAGTTATTGATGTGATGGAAAATATTATTTTATTGAAGAATGTGTGGTTGAAAATAAGTAGAAGAATGAAAATTTTAATATGTACCAAACAGGGGTTTAGAGAATTTTTTTTTTCAAAAATCAGATATTTAAATGTGTGGTTGAAAAAGAAGGAAAAAGTTATTGATGTGATGGAAAATATTATTTTATTGAAGAATGTGTGGTTGAAAATTAGTAGAAGAATGAAAATGAAAATTTTAATGTGGCTCAAACAAGGCTTAATTACAAATTCAATTTAGAAATATTCAATACGACAGTTCACATCTGCAGTACTGGAAGCATTAATGGAGCCTTGATGTATGTAGACTAATTTTTCTATCAAACAATAGAATATATAAAAGTAAGCAAGTCTAAAGTATCAGCATACCTTCTGCATAAGGAATCCAGCAACAGCAGGTTTCAAGTACTTGGTCACTCCCTCTGTCGAAGCATGGGCTCTATGTGCAGTTCCAAAGGCATCGTTAACATACAAGTCTGCAAGGGATGCAAGCTTCTTTGCAAACTCAGGATCATTCTTTTCCTCTTCTTTGTAAAATCTAACATTCTCCAAGAGGAGAACACCTCCTTCTGGGAGTTTGCTCACCAATTTCACAACTTCTTCACCAATGCAGTCGTTAGCCATCTTAACCTATTGATAGCGCAGAGACATGATGTGCAAAGACCATCTTTCTAACAACGAATTGATTGCTTTAACACATAAAAATCTCTACAATATATGTAATTTAAGAGAAAACCAACCTCAACTCCAAGTAGTTCAGAGAGCCTGGGCACAAGAGGCTTTAAACTGAACTTTGGCATAACACCTTTTGGACGCCCCTAAAACCCACAATTAAAACAATGGAATAACATATTTAGTTAATAAAAATACTGAATATGACAGTAAATGAAAGAAGATGCAAATAGAGTAACTAAAAGCACGAAATGAACAGATAACAATAGACAAAAATTAGAATAACAAGTCTGTTGTGCCATGAACAAATAGAAATCATCTAGCTAAATAATCATCACCAATTCCAAATTCAGTATAACCTACTGCAGCATAATCTCTATCCCTGAACTGTTTTAAATTTGGCATAACAATGACATTGAGATCTTAAAGTGAGACAACTAGATTTTTATGGGAAAAATTGCAGGACAAGGAAATAATTAGCATCCTAAATTTGTACCTGAGGACAATCTTTCATCCACCCGAATAAAGCACATCACACTAAACAGACTTAGAAAATCTTCAAACTCTTAATGTCAAGTCAAATCAAAGTGATATGCAGCTCGAATATATAATTTACCACGAAATATAAGAAAGATCTAAAATAAATGGAAAGGAAATCGTAATCTGAAAAAAAAAAAGGACAAGATCAAATCCCACGGATCAAAGTACATAGCAATAAAATACAAATCACCAATTCGATCAAGCAGATCGAAAAAATATAAAATGAAAATAGCCATAATGATCCAACTAGAAAATTTGGCATAACAATGACATTGAGATCTTAAAGTGAGACAACTAGATTTTTATGGGAAAAATTGCAGGACAAGGAAATAATTAGCATCCTAAATTTGTACCTGAGGACAACCTTTCATCCACCCGAATAAAGCACATCACACCAAACAGACTTAGAAAATCTTCAAACTCTTAATGTCAAGTCAAATCAAAGTGATATGCAGCTCGAATATATAATTACCACGAAATATAAGAAAGATCTAAAATAAATGGAAAGGAAATCGTAATCTGAAAAAAAAAAAAAGGACAAGATCAAATCCCACGGATCAAAGTACATAGCAATAAAATACAAATCACCAATTCGATCAAGCAGATCGAAACAATATAAAATAAAAATAGCCATAATGATCCAACTAGCAAATATTCCTAATTTAACTTCAGAACTATAGATTAAAAACTAATCTTCAGATTGAAGAAGAAATTATACGTACAAGGTGAGAGGCGAGGATGACTTTAGCTCCATAGCCGGTCAAGTATTTGATGGTGGGGACGGCGGCTCGGATTCTAGTGTCGTCGGTGATGTTTAANAAAATAGCCATAATGATCCAACTAGCAAATATTCCTAATTTAACTTCAGAACTATAGATTAAAAACTAATCTTCAGATTGAAGAAGAAATTATACGTACAAGGTGAGAGGCGAGGATGACTTTAGCTCCATAGCCGGTCAAGTATTTGATGGTGGGGACGGCGGCTCGGATTCTAGTGTCGTCGGTGATGTTTAAGTTATCGTCCAATGGAACGTTCAGATCCACTCTAACGAACACTCTCTTCCCCTTCAGATCTGCTTCCTTCAGTGATCCGACGCTCTTCTTTGTCGCCATTTATACCAAGAAAAAACCTAAACAAACACAAAATCAAATCCAAGTATCATATACAGAAGTGCGCATATATATTTGCAAGCATAGATTAATGGGAAAGGATAATAGTTGAGCATACAGAATACAAATCGAGGTGCAAGTAAAGAGACGGAAACTGCAATGGCGTAGAAATGGAAGGTTCTAGAATTTTATATGTTAGAAAAGGGCGTAGGATGGAGGTGGTTTT
>CAIGRP010015995.1:0-14422 GCA_903798385.1 Fraxinus cuspidata
GAGACATTTGCTCATGTTGCAAAAAGGACTACTATTCGAACTCTTATTGCAGTAGTTTCGGTTTGTCAGTGGCGTATCTCTCAACTTGATGTTAAAAATGTCTTCTTGAATGGAGATCTTCAAGAAGTTTATATGGCGTCCATTCTTAGTGTTTCACATGATTCCGGGTATGTTTGCAAGCTCAAGAAAGTATTATATGGTCTCAATTTGAGAAATTTTATGTTGTGATCTCTTCCCTTGGATTTGCTCCAAGTAGTCATGATTCTGCTCTTTTTGTTAAGTGCACTGATGTAGGTCATATCATTCTATCTGTATATGTTGATGACGTGATTATTATTGATAATTATATTGATGGTATTTCAGTTTTGAAGATAGAGTTAGCTAGATAGTTTGAAATGAAAGATTTGGGTTCTCTACGATATTTCTTGGATATTGAGGTAGCCTGCTCACACAGAAGTTATTTTCTTTCTCTGTCGAAATATGTTGCAGATATTTTTGAGCGGGCTAGATTTAGTGATAATAAGACTATTGATACCCCAATTGAGGTTAACGCAAAGTATTCTTCTTCTGATGGTTTACCTTTATCAGATCCTACTTTATACCGTACTATTATTGGGAGCTTGGTATATATCACTATTACTCGTCCGGTTATTGCATATGATATTCATGTTGTTAATCAGTTTGTTGCTTTTCCTTCTAAAGTTCATTGGACAGCTGTTCTTCGTATTTTATGGTATCTTCGGGGTACAATCTTTCTGAGTCTTTTACTTCCATCCACATCTTCCTTAGAGCTGCGAGCATACTCTGATGCTGATCATAGTAGTGATCCCACAGATTGCAAGACTGTTACTGGTTTTTGTATCTTTTTGATTGATTCTCTTATTTCTTGGAAGAGCAAGAAACAATCTATTGTTTCTCAATATTCAACCGAAGCAGAATATCATGCTATGACATCTACTACCAAAGAGATTGTTTGGTTACGTTGGTTACTAGCGGATATGAGAGTTTTTCTTTCTAATCCCACTCCTATGTATTGTGATAACCAGAGTTCCATTCAGATTGCTCACAACTCGATTTTTCATGAACGAACTAAGCACATTGAGATCGATTGTCACCTTACTCGTCATCATNGCACATTGGGATCAATTGTCACTTTACTCGTCATCATCTCAAGCATGACACAATTACTTTGCTATTTGTTTCGCTTCTTTGCAGCTTGCAGATTTCTTTACCAAGTCGCATTCTATTTTCCATTTTTGTTTTCTAGTTGGCAAACTCTCGATGCTTGTAGCTACCGCATCGTGAGTTTGAGGGGAGATGTTAAGAAATATATGATTATTTTGTTTTATTGTTTATTAATAGTAGAATAGTCTTTTCAATTTCCTTTGTTTAGCTTATATATAATCTATTTGTATCTAAGTTAAATTATATTTTTGTATTTCAATTGCATTATCCAGAATCAATGAAACCCTAGCCTCTTCTTCTTTTTCTTTATGTCTTTGAATTGTTTAACAACTTGATTTCAAAGGGGTAAAAAGAGTTTTGTGAGGGTGAGTTTGTTGGGTGGCTTACATTGCAATTTCTCCTGTGTTTTGTGAAGTGTAGAACGGATTAGTTTGTGTTAATTTTGGGAATGGATTTTGGATTTTTGGATGGTGCTGAGGATTTAGGCGGTCGTTTCACGTTTAACAAATTTTTTTCAAGGACCAAATAAGTGAGAGAAGCTTAAAAAGAAAACACATGTTTGGCTAAACTTGAATAGTTTATTCGCTTAATATCAGAATGGTCTCAAAAGTTTTAAAATGTTACGTTATTGTTCGTTGATTAGTTTATTTGGTTAATTTCATCTTCTTTTTTTCAATAAAAATAAATTATTGTGATTGTGTGAATGTTATCATAAGATTTGCATCAATCAAGATATTGACATTTGATGAACAAGTTATTGATATTCTAATTGTGAATATTGAGGACGACGTATTTGACAATATTGATAACTATATAACTAAACAACATTTTTAAAGTTTGAAAATGAGTAGGCAGGGTTTGTAATAATGTAATAAAATATTTTCATCAATGTTATGTTGCTTGAAAAATTTTTGTAACTTAATTTTTATTCCACGATGAAGAATGTGCAACTCTGTTTACATGAACGATATGGAAACATATCTAAATCTATAATTTTTTATGCTTTGTAAAATTTTATTTATTTGAGGTGGTTCAATTGTTTGGCAATCGAAATCCCTTCATTTGTACCATTCCTTGTTCCTAATTTGTTTTGGTGAGGTAACCTAACTTGAATGTCAAATATAATGGAGGTTAGGCATGGTCATCTCTTCCAAAAAACGTACTCTCTCATGTGGCAATGAATTTTCCACCCTAATGGTGGATAATAAAAAATAGAAAATGTTATTCAATGAATTGAAAAGACGTTTTGATATTGTTCGGTATAGGACTATATTTAGTTAGGCTCGAATCGAATTAAATTCACGGTTTGTCATAGTTTATAATCCGTTAGTTAACACGGTCAACAAAATTAACATTGTTTTGGTTGGTAATTTCTGTATAAACGAAGAAAATGAAACTACTTGTAATTTCTAAAAGAGTAGTTGAAAATTGAAATCAAGTCCTGATCAAGGCATTATTCTGTCAAATTAGTCTAAAAGTTTGGTTATTTAAATTTTACAAAAGAACCGTAAAAAATGCAATAAATTTATTTATTTAAATTTTGTATTCAAAATACTTGCTCGCGTGCAAGTTATATTTATATTTTAGTTTATTAAAATTTAACATATGTACAATTATTTATCAATAAATAGCTGCAAGAATTGAGCTCAATATAAAGAGTTTGTTTGAGTCACATTAAAAGTTTAAGAATGTATTTTGAAATAATAGATTGATGGAAAATGTGTGGTTAAAAAATAGGGAAATTTTTTAAATTTATGTGTAAAATTATTTTATTGAAAATGTGTAATTGAAAAAAAAATATTTAAAAAAAAATAGAATCGAACAAAGACTTAGAAGGGGTAGGTGAAGAAAATTGATGGAAACTTGTTAAATAAAGCATGTGATAAAAAAAAAAAAAGAAAAAAAAAATTAGGCCTGGCCTTTCACATTCGTAAGTTGAACATGCTATAACTGCGATTAATCAATTTTTGTTTGACCCGTATTTTAAGGCTCAGAACTCGCACCTATGTTCTATAAAGATTACACTTATAATTTCAAAAATTACTGAAGAATCACTTGAGATTTATTTTGAATAATATATTCTTTGTTTTGATTATAATTCGAAAATAATCACGGCCCTTTTATATGTTCAAGATTGTAGACTAGAGAATAAAATGGAAACAGTAACATACCTATCAACCTTTAAAAATACATTTTCAAATTTGACAAATTTGAATTCTTTTAAAAATTAGGTCGTATTAATTAAATAGGTAATTAAATAAGTTAATGTCATAATAACATGCAATTTATTATCATAATTACATATTAATCACAATCACAAAACGTCATAGTCACGAATTATAAATTTTATAAGTCACAACTTATTTATCGGTTACAATTTATCAAATTAATTGATTACGACTAATTATTCGGTTATAAATACCAAAATTTATAGTTTACAACTTATTTATCGATCACAAATTAAATTAATTGATCACGACTTATTTCTCGATTACAAATTATCAAATTAATTGATACCAATTACCCAATTAAAATGGTCACAAATTACAATTCATCTCATCCACCTGCTTTAGATCTACAGCTCACAACCTCATCACCATCGCCTCCAAATGCACCATCACCACAGCCGCCGCCGCCACCTTCAACAAACCACAATCACCACCACAACCAACAACTACTGCCACCTCACCACCACTGCAACCGCACCACCACTGCCACAGATCACACAAATCATCACATCACCACCTGCACCCAACACTATATCCATCGCACCACCACCATAGATTGCACCAACCACCATCCCAAACACTTGCATCCCACCAAAATCCATCGTACCACCATCACCACATCACACCAACACCATCACCTCATTTACAATAGCCCATAACACCAAATCAAAAGAAAAGATAAACAAAAATGCAGTGGAGGTGAGAACATGGAGAGACAACACATCGCACGTACATCGTCGCCGTCACAGAAGTGACGAGCGCTGTTGTGCGTGTGCGAAAGGCAGAGAAGTGAAGCAATAGCTACAGGATGAGGAGGACGGTGGGGGGAGATTTTAGGTGGCAATGGTTTTAGGGTTGAGGCATTACTTTCACGGATAAAGTCAAGTGTACAGAAATTTTACATACTTCACATTGGTGGACCCCATGCGGGACCCATGATAATAAAAAATGGCCAAAAAAATCCCACCCACCCCCCATATTGTGAGGTATCGGTGGGGGGTTTTGTCAACCCCCACCCTGTACCCCAAGGATGGTCCTTACTTTCACAAGGGCCTTACAGGCCTTCACAAAGAGTGGGCCCCACTCTTACACAGAGCAGTGCTCTTTAGGGTTAGGGTGGGTGGTGCGGTGGGTACACTTGATTTTCGAAAGAAAGTATCATCTATCTAATTTTGAAAATGAGAAATTGAAAAGTAAGTATGGACGTAACTTCCTCGAATAAAATTCCAGGCCCATTGATTTGGGCAAGAAAGATATTAGCCATACAAAGCTCTGATTATCAAATTAATTTAAAGATTCTAACAGAAGTAGTTTTCCCGATGGAATGAAGGGCTTGCAAGAATATAATCAAATAAAGAAAAAATTCCACCACTAAAAAACAAAACATGTTTACACGTTGAATAAAAAAAACAGATTCTGATCCAAAAGATTAGAAGAATTATTTAAAGATGTGAAAAAAAAAATAAATCAATAACGTGACTGGCTGAGTGCCAATAACGTAGTATTTTAACCTAATCTTAAATATTAGAAGATGTGTTTTGGTGCTACAATCAGTTCCTTAGTTATCGGAAAACGCACAAGATATTAAAAATAGTATTATCTTTTATCTTGTACGTAATTTTAAATCATTATTGTAATCTTATCAAAATTTTGTAATCCAACTTATTAGGTTTTGATATCGAATAAATTCGAGCGATGATATTAAAATAATTTTAAAACTGAAAAATCTTTCAAGTAAGTAAAGTTTGTTAGGAATAGACTAAGCAAGTACAAGTTCTCCAACTTTTTTTAAAGTTCTTTCGTGATTTTAAATTGACCAACTTTTGCAAAACAGTATATGGCTAAACTTATTGAAGTATAAACAAATTCATCATATTCTTCTTTTTGGTACTCGTGACAAAGCAATAAAAATATCGTCATCTATGACTTTTGAAATATTTTGTTGAATCAAAATTTCTATCACTTTTTGTCTATGACTTTTGAAATCTTTTGTTGAATAAAAATTTCTCTTATTTTTTGTTGTCAAATTGAAAAGTTTCATTTTCATTAAAATCGTTAAATCAAAACGTGTAGTATTTTGATCACAGAACCAGCAAAATGCACAAATAAATCACAAGGTAGTCCTAATGTCATTCTAAATGCGGCTTCTTAAGATTCGTAATCTCAAATTAAGAGAATGGTTAAACAAGTAAAATTCAAATGTTCTAACGGAATAATCAATGTACAATAGAGTTATCTACCATAATAATTTCTCACACAATGCAAGTCTCACATAGTAACTTAATTAATAATTATATCAAATAAGGGTAATTATATTACCACCACAAAATTTATTAAGTACACCACAATTTTTAATTTTTTCCGTATTTACATAAATAGCCTTAAGTAAAATTACGTAATTAGGATGGATATAATTTTAATTAATCACATATCATTATAATCACACCACAAAACTTAACCCAATTTCTTCTTCTTTTCTATAATTACGAGTCTTGTGCCATGATACCACATGTAAGAATTCATCAATTTGTTTAATCATTCTTTATATTTTTTTTTTCAATTCATTAGATTTTATAATTGCAAAATGCAATTCTTTAAAAGAACCATTCTTTTCTTCTTCAGTCAAAATTTTTGAATTTTGAGAGTCTAATCTCCACTCGCTAAGGCCCTTTTATGTTACTGAAATATTCACTCATCAAAATAAATAAATAAATACACAAATATAAAATCGTTATATAATAATTCGGAACGAGTAATGCGAGGAAAACTTTAAATTTCATCCTTTAAAATTTAGACTCTCTAGAAATTTACAAAATAAAGACTGTAAATAAGCATCTCTTCGCATGTATTGTAATTTAGCCCATCTTCTTTTTAATAAGTTTCAAAACATTTCAGTGACTTCTTTGAAATTAGAAATTAAGTCCACTAACCCATTTCTTCGAAATCAAGTTTTTTTTTCTTCTTCTTTATCTTCCTCTTTTTCGAAAAATAATTAAGAAAAAATAGTGTGGATGAGAAGAAAACCTTACCCATATCTCTTGATAATGTGGATGAAAAGAAATTGGCAATGTTTTCTACTTCTTTCTTGTCCAGACCATGTAGCCATGAATGCATGTGACATAAAAAGTACATAGTGAAAAGAATTGTGGAAGAAAATAAAAAGATGAAAGTTTAGTTGTGAAGTATTTATTAAAACTCAGAATTCTTCATTTCTATTATTTTTTTAAATGAGGTATATAATTGTAAATTTATTGTGGTGTATTTATTAAAACTATGTTTTAGTTGTGGTGTATATATAATGTGGTGTACTTAATAAATTTTGTGGTGGTAATATAATTACCCATCAAATAATTAGTTATCAACTTTTGGCAATCAAATGTAACACCTCCAAATAGGACAATTAATTCTTTAAATTCTGTTGCCGACAGGTAATGGTTACGAAACCCAATCCTAATGGCCAACCCCTCACTGGTAGCTGCGCCTTGTCGTCCTGAGCACGGCTATGGTCTTGGTTTCTCCACGGGACTTCTGGACTGGCCGAAAATCTCAAATACAGATCCGGTCGGATTGGTTTATCACTTTTTCTGCACCGATTTGTTCCTGCCTGTTTCCACCGATTTTCTGCCTTTATTCAGCCCAGAATTTACACTGTTATGGCTCATGTAACAGCTCTGATACCGTTTATAGTGGAAGTACTTTGAATCGTGCACAAAATCAGGATCAGTTTTCCATATGAAAAGGCCCGAACCCACAACTCCAGATTCACTTCGGTTGCCGCTTTATTGTGCCCACAAAGGATACAAATCTGGTGGTTGATTGCAACCACAAAGGAGGAGAAATATGGAGGAAGCTGTTCGTGCAAAATTTGCAAGTGTACGAGATTGTTGACAAGTAATAGAATTAATGAGTTGAGAGTATCGTCTCACAGGGAATAAATTTAATTCAAATTTTCTAGTTATGTATGGAATTCGAATTGTGTAAAAGAAATAGAGATTTTGATTTTGTTTTATATTAAATTAATCTAAGAAAGCGATAAAAATGTGATTTTTATCAATTTATCCATAATTGTATTGGATCTCGAATCTGCCTATTGCTATTTATTTCAATTCTTGATTTGTTATCTAATTTCGTTCATGCATTCTTAACAATTAATAATTCTATTGTAATTAATTCTCTTTTTCAAAACAAATTAAATATATTCTAGTCACGAATCAAATCTATTCCTAGTCTGAATTCGAATGATTGTACATGTGATAAATATTATTCCTAACATCTATTGCACATATGTTAATTTTATTGCGTTCTAAACTTATTGTGAGTCTTCCAACACTACAATAAGTAACTAATTATCTAATTGATGGCAAATCAATTAAATAATACAATGTGTATGCAAAATTAATCAAGAAATAAATTAATCTACTAGTCTTAAATTAAAACAAATAACAATTAGGGTTCACCTTCATCCAATACAAAATCGATCTAGCATAGCATGTTAATATATAAATTACAAGAAGAATAATAGAAAAATATCACCCGAATCATAAAATAAATCAAAATATATTGATCTTCAATTCCACGATTGAATTTTTCAAAATCTTGATGTAATTGATCTTCAATTCCTTACTAGGTCTTGATCTCCTCTCCCAAAATATAGTAATTAGCTTCTTGTTTTTAATGAATTTGACGATAATATTGTGTATGAAGAGGCAAGAGAGGTTCCCTTTATGTGTAGCCCTTGTCCTCTATTTATAAGAGCTAGAAAATAGGTCAAATTTCGTTTAATTTGATTTTCAAAAGAGTTTGAATCGCAAAAGAAAATTAAAGATTCATCTGTGAAAAAGGGCCATGCGCGCGCACCGGTATAACCACCCCCCGCGCGCGCCGTAGAACCAAATGGCTCTTGGGTTGGGGAAAATAGTGGGGCGCGCGCGCGCGTCTTTTAATAGCTTTCGATATTTTGTCATAGTTTTCTCTACATGTATCCGATTGAGTTGATTCAAAATGAGTTGAAAATGTAATTCAAATGGCTACAATTCTTCTAGAAATACAATATTTCCAATTCGAGCGTTTTCTATTCGAAAAATGAGTCTCAAGTTGAAACTAAAAATCCGTAGCATCACTTCTTCAGCTGGAAATTGATTTGTGAAAATACTTCTATTATATTTCACCCCTTTGACCTCCAGTTGCATCCCATTGATCCTATATGATCTTCGTTTTGTGGTCTGAATCATCTATTGGATATTTACACTTTGATTCCCAAACTTTGAATTTCCTTCGTTTTCACACATTTTTCATTCCTTTCTTTCAAATTCACTAATTTGCAATAAGTTCAACCTAACAAACATAATTAATATAAAATTAAGCTAAAACTCATTCAAATCACTAATAAATACTCTAATTTCATGGTTTAGATAAGTGTACAAAATATACTTATAAGAAGCAATTGGTTTAGACTCAAGTACAAATGAGAGAAATCACCAAAAGACGACAGTCGCTTTTTCGCTGCAATTTACACACACAGGGATACAGTAGCAAGAGGAAGGAATAAATAGATTAGGTTGTAACCAAAGTTGGCCAAGACAATTAAGGTAAATGAGCCAACATTATAAGTACCCTCCCATAAGTGAATTGGGTCATGAGCAAACTTAATTAATTAACCCGCTTCTAATTGTCCAAGTTATTTTCGGGTCCAGCCAATCAATATGGTGTTGATATAACTAATCCAAATCGTTTTAACATCATCGCCCGAATTTATTAAGTATCAAAACCCAACACGACTCTAACTATTTAAGCTTTTAGCCAATGCTCCCTTACTTCTGCAGTAAAATCTAAACTTTGTGCAATTAATAAATGATAAGAGTACTGTTGCAATCTTTACTCTTAATATATATGCATAATTACTATACAATATCAATTGTAAGGCATTAAATTGTTGTACTAATTGACACTAAGACCCTGTTTGATTGCAACGAATTCCATGAAAAATGTCACATTTGAGGAAAATGAATTCCACTTTGCTCGTTTGATTGCAACGTGGAAATAGAAATCGAATTTCATGGTATAACCACTTTAAGCTACATTTTCTTTGTTTTTATGCAAAATGAATTCCTATAAATTTTATGAGTTTTTATTTTTCAACTAATATGGAATTAAAATTCCTTTCCACCTCTGTCTATCAAACATACCCTAAAAACTTTGAATCTGAATTAAAATATATAGTCAATTCCACAAAACCAATTAAGTATTGCCGCTAATTAAAAATTTTATATGCTGGTCAACACAGCAGAAAAATGTAATCAACTCCACCACTACATAAACTTGTGTATGCTAGTGATTCAAAGATTTAATTGGGTTTAATGAATTATATCATCATCAGTAAATTTACACATTTGTACCTTGAGTGTTTAAGTACGACAGATTAGACACTACCATGCTGAATTAGGTAATGAAGATGTGTAAAAAAATTAGTTAACTGCCATGTCTGATGCGTCTGATATAGCATATAAATGTGCAAATTAAGTATAAATGTAGTGAAACCCTACTAATGAAAAGAAAGATACATAGCATAAGAGAGCTGTCAACTGCATAAAATTAGCTGAAAATGGCAAAGGATATGAGAATATAAGCAGTTGCTTCTTCCACAAATTATTTTCATCTGCATATAATATACCACATGCTAATTTCTAGATAATATGCTAACTATATGGCAGATTAATTAGCATAAATTACATTCATGCAAATTCTCAAAGCAATAGCTTGATTATCTTCGATGAGTAACCTCGTGAAGTAGCATTGGATCTACGGCCGGCACTGAAGCACAAAGTACCAGTAGGCGATCGATAATCATCTTCACCTATCCTGGAATGCAAAGACATCTTTGGACTTGAAATTCTGCGCTTCTGTTCGCTTGAGCTTGGAGTATTAAATGGAGACGAAGGCACGGAATGTAATGACCATGATGATGAAGGTGACGACGAGGAAGGTGACTGTTGGTCCTGGCTTTTCTTAACACTTATCTTAGGCAGAAAATAATGTATCAGACTGGATTTCGAATGAATTTTCACGGGATTTCTCATTGGAGTAGAATGGAATGAAGGAGGAGGTGTTAAAGGAGGAAGAGGGTTTTCCCTGAACTTGACTTTTGGCGTACCGGGCTGTGATTCCCACAGGAATGGAACTCCAACAGAAGAATCCCTATTATACACTTCAAAAGACTCATCAGTACCATTTGATAACTCCCTGGATAGACGTCTAGTAGAGAATATCTCTTCTGACTTAATTCTGATGAACTTCATTGGATGATCTTCTGAGATGCTGCCTAGCATTTTGCTTAGTTTCTAGGGTTCTTAATTAGGGTTTGTACTTTCTTGAAAGAACTTGAAGAATAAGGTAGAGAATTATGAGAAGAAACTCTAGAGTTAAGTAAGATGGAGTAGAAAAGTCTTTGACAAAGAAAGGCTAACATCCAAAACATGACTTCCCAACTTCCAACACTGGGCATGAGTTTGGCATGTCTACATATTATACATTGATTTTGTCAGAAAAATTTGACAGAAAACTTGACAAAATTGTATATGACAATAAATGATCGAATGAAGAAACTGACTATGTTTTAAACTATCTAATAATAGAACGCTGTGTGACATTATATCAACCTAAATGTTCATATAGTATAATTCATTATAATTTATACATGCACAGTTAGGCTTCCAATGACCTAAATTCATTTTTTTATTTCTTGAGTGCGGAGTTTAATTAAAATAAATAAACTTGCAATGAAGATTTAAACTTTTAGATTAGGCAATTCAACTAGAGATCGTATCGAAATAGAAAAAAAAAATTCCTTACCAGTCATTTATAAAATCTTATGCATCAAATATTTAAAGGTGTTGAAAGCTAAATTTAAATAAATAAAAATGTTCTATCTCTAAAAGTTTAAACCTTTTAGATAAATGCTTTAAGAAATAAGTATGTTTAAACATCCCTATTATTCGAGATTTGAAACTTTTGTTTTAGTTGCAATCACATTCACATATAAGGGAAAACAATTGTAAGAGCATCATATGTTAAATTAAATATATTATTGAGTCAACTAAACATACGCAATGATCAATTAAAGATTAACAAGTTAATAAAATGCTGCATTGGGAGTGTGCTAATTAATATAATGTTCAACATATATCTTACTCTCTACCTCTCTAAACATACTATTATTTATTTTATTTTCAATACCGTATAGATCACATAAATTTTTCGTAGTTCCATACGTTAGTATTCAATCGATTAATCAAAAAAGTTAAACCATTGAAATGAAAAGGACCGAAAAATCCAAAAACAAAATAAATATAGTAGTTTAACACTATAAAATCTATCAAGCTTCAAATTAATCATCCCTTAGCCCCTCTTGATCATGAACTCAAATTACAGTTGACAAAAAGTGTACCCTAGACAAGAAGGCGTCCAAATCACATGCAATCTCACGGGTCACATGTCAATCTGAATATTTCTTAATTTTCTTGGTGACCTGAAAATTAAAAATAAACCTTCAATTTTGGATCTACAAACCAAACTCGCGTAAGAGAGTTGACTTTTTAAAGAATATGACACCAGTTGAATAGTGTATTTTTTTTCATATATTTCATTCTTGCTCATCAGGTACCAAACTTGAGCCACGTGAACCACTGATTTACTCTTACTGTTCGTCTACCGGATCATTGGGATATATACACATACGCCCCTGAAAGAGAGTATAGATCGCTATGTCTCAAAAATGAGTATTGCTTAGGTCGAAGCAAATGAGAGTATAGTTGCTCTTCTTATGCCATTTGCCAGCTTAAATAGAATATCGAGCTTCCTTAGTGACTCCATGCCTAAAAGAAAGACTCTATTTTCGATAGTTCTTTTTGCTGGAATGGAGAGAGATACACAGATTGAACTTATTTTGTTAAAGGGGTTTGGATTCAGGACTTTTAAGGGATCTTTACTATGGAATAATAAAAATAAACATTAGAAGGACAACGCGAGAGATGAATTTTAGATGTCACGGAATTTTCAATGTAATTGTAGATTATTAAAAAATAAAAATAATTAACTACATAAGTAAACAAAAAAATATATAAAAGAAATTTGTCCCATCCAAGTTTAGATGTGATTTTATTTTTATTTTAAAAAGATAAATGGCATAGAGGAAAACAAAAACATAGACGCACTTCTATGCAGTATGAACGGGGAAAATATACCAGATGATTCGATTCGAATTGAAATTGTTATTGGATTGTGAATGGAATTCATTAGAAACCAACTTTGAACCTAAATATTTGTTCTTTAGGCATCAATGACATCTAGATCGAAAGTCTTTTTAACTTATATTTCACATAAATATCAATTTATGGAATGTATTGGAGATACTATTTAATAACTCACTTAACTCCCGTCAGTTATAATCGTACGCGAACACTAAGAAATTAATGGTAGTATGATGCATCTCACATTTTAGCTAAATATGCCAACTACTCAACTTGTGTCATCTACTGGATTTAATCGGGGACATATATTTTCAAATTAATTCTGCAGTCCCAGCTTAATTAAGTGACATATTTACTTGGAACTATAAGATTTATTCAATTACCGTCAAATTACAACGTCCATGTAAATTTGGGACATTCAATTTCTTAATGGAAGTTAATAGAACGACACTGCCCTTACACATAAGTGAGGGCCCTGTAGATATTGAAACAACTAAATTGAAGTACATTAACCTGACGTGAGGAATTAAAGTTGTCTGGCTCAATTGAAATTTCATCGAAGGTCAAGTGGCCAAACATGAAATAAACCCTTCATCAATAAATGAAAGTAAAGGGCATGAACATACAAACCTAGCAACCAGAGCCCGGCATGTTGTTTTGGGCCTGTAGGTTTTCATGGGGCAATGATTGGTGGATCATGACTAGCCCAAAATATGATGGGCTGCTTTACAAACCTCTATATGTTCATACCTTTTGACGAGCAACAACTTTTTAGCACCACCAAGAACTTTATAGAGTTCTACACTTAAATGTAAGTTTGTGGGTCGGGTGGGTTGATTAAGATATTTAAATGTCCGCAATCATCTATTAAATTTTGAGTATATCAAAATGAAATCAATGAAATTCACATAATTATTGGAAACGAACTCATACTCATAACATTTTTTTAAAAAAAAAAATAAGCTGACAATAAAAATTATCTTTTCAACATCTAGTAGAAATATAAGCAATAAAATATGACACAAAATACATATTTCAAAACATTCTTAATCCACTACAAATGTGTCACTAAATATTATCTAATTTTGATTGTAACTCTACTTGTGGCGCTTCAAGAAGGATTTGCAGGGCAGACAACGCATAAAGTGCGATTAGAAGTCGATTACGAACGAGAGTGATATGATTCAATTTCAAATTAATGAATCTAATTGATTATTTTACTTACTTGTTGGGTCTTGCAAACTTATTACTTGCTACTTATTGGGTCGTGTCATTGGGTTAGGATAAATAAATTAAATATATATATTAGGGGTGGACAAAATGTCCAGATCAAACCAAACCAGACCAGAACCAAACCGAACCAAGCGGTTCGGTTCGGTTCTATCAAAAAAATTAATGGTTTTGGTTCTTTAAATCAATAACCATTTGGTTTTTGTTCTGGTTCGATTATAGTTCAAGAATCGTAACCAGAACAAGAACCAGAAACAAACTTAATATTTAATTTTTTATATATTAATTAGTAGAGACTCTAATTTTATATTCATTGGAGATAGTCAATTAATTGAATATAGTTTTTTAATCGATTTTGGGTTATTAGAGACAACAGATCATTAGTTGCTTACACCCCAATTTTATATTAAGTTGAATCAATTCTCTCATTCAAGTTAGTTGAGTGTCATTTAAGATCGAAAAATGAAATTGATTAGTTACTTAAAAATTCTTTAAACTATTTTTTTACTTTGATTGTTTGATGAGTTATTTGTG
>CAIGRP010015996.1:0-17072 GCA_903798385.1 Fraxinus cuspidata
ATAAAGTTAGATTAAGAAGATTGACTGAAGGCATTGTTGACAAATGACCAAAGGTAACGGCGGAAGTGGAAACTAAATGTTTCATTAAATACGTATCCGGTGAGGGTATATTGGATTTATTAAGTCCAAATACTATGTCAAATGCCTCTAAATAACTTTTTTGCTTCACTCTCTTTTATTGGAGCAAAGATAATTATTTAAATGTATATGAAAAAGTTAAAATCTAAATGTTGAATCAAATAAACTTGGACAAAATGACACTATATTCGAGAGAATTATCCATCATCAAAACTCAACAAACATAAAATATTGGTGATCGAGCATTGTTAAGTTTGGTCATAGTCTATTTGCTGGAACCAGAAAAAGAAATTAAGAACGTGCTCTTATTTAATTGTCTGAATATGCTTTGAATATATTATGGAGACAAAAATACTTATCACCTAAATGTTTCATTAAGTGGGTATTGGGTGAAAGTATATTGGCTTTATTAAGTGCAAATACTGAATATGTCTAATGCCTCTAAATACTTCTTTACCTTCACTCTCTTTTATTGGAGCAAAGATAATTATTTAAACGTACATGAAAATTTTGAAAATGTAAATTTGGACAAAATAACACCTGTGTCGAGAGAATTATCCACCATCAAAATTCTACAAACATAAAATATTGACAGTCGGGCATTTTTAGACCCCATTATAGTCTATCAACTGAAGCCAGGAATAAATAAAATTTAAGGGTTCATATAGAATTTAAAAATAATTATCAAATACATATTTCATTAATTGGGTATCGAGTGAGGGGATATTGACTTTATTAAGTGGCAATCAAGGATGGATGTGGGGACAGCCCGCCCAGTCCTCAGTCGACTGAAATTTTTTAGGTTGAAAAAAATTATGTAAAAAAAAAATCGTGTGTAATTCTTTTTTTTACATATTAGTTCGGCTTGTAATTCAGTCTTGGATCCGTTCCTGATGGCAATACTGATTATGTCAAATGCCTCTAAATATATATATATATATATATATATTTTGTACCCTCACTTTCTTTTATTGGAGAAAAGATAATTATTTAAACATACATGAAAAGATTGAAAATCTAAAAGTGGAATCGAATAAACTTGGACAAAATGACCCCTGCATCGAGAGAATTATCCACCATCAAAACTCTCCAAACATAATTAATTGACGGTTGAGCATTGTTAGGCCCCATTATAGTCTATCTATTTAAGAAATAATAACATAAAATTTTAAGGATTGATTTATAGTTTATAGAAATTATGCAGAATTAGAGTTATAATTATTTAATTTTCTGGAATATTCTATGGAGGATAAAAAAATTTATCAACTAAATATTTTTTTAAGTGGATATTGGGTGAGAGTATATTGGTTTTATTAAGTGCAAATATTGACTATGTCAAATGCTTTTAAATATTTTTTACCCCCTTTCTCTTTTATTTGAGGAATGATAATAGTTTAAACATATATGAAAAAAATTGAAAATCCAACTTTGGAATCGAATAAACTTGGAGAAAATGACGCATGCATCAAGAGAATTATCTACCATCAAAACTCTACAAATACAAAATATTGAATGTTGTTCTAGTCTATTTGCTAAAACCAGGAAAAAAAAGGTTGGTTTATAGTTTGTAGAAATTATGCGAAAATAGAGCTAGAAAAATAATTAAACTTCGTGCTTTTATTTAATCTTCTCGATATGCTTTTAATATATTGTGAAAAACAAAAACACTTATCAACTCATTATGCTTTGAAAATGATCAGTTTTCTAAATGAAAGGGAAATGAACGTAAAGATTGTTAAGTCAATAATACTGAATAGTAGATTATAAAATTATCTAAATTCTAATAATAATTGAAGGATGAATTGTGAATTATACAATATCAATGAGAGTATTTTTATCTTTCAAAAGTTTCTCCTCAATCCTCCCTTTTTAAGTACTGTAGATATTTAGTCAAACTGCAGAGACAAACTCAAGTTCTTGGCTATCTTTGGTCTTATATTGATTGAAGACATTGATGATTGAGAGAAGATAGAGTCACCATAGAGACGACATTTCTGTATGAAAATAAGAAGGGAATTCTTAATCTGATGTGAAAGATTCCAGGTACATTTGTAGGAATGGCGGGGTGACAAAACTAGTGTTTTTCGTTCCATTCCACTTTCAAAAGGACGGAAAATGAGCGATGTTTTCTTAGTTACATTTGAATTTGTTTTTCTTTAGATTTTATATTGTAATTCTAAAAAAAAAAAATTGAGACTGCATCATTGTTCATTATAGTCAATTAATCTCCCAAGGCATGGGGCTATGGATGTTTTCCTTTTCATATTGTACATTCAATATTTTATTAATTTACTTTATTTGAATGATTTTCAAATTTTGGAATCTGGCACATACCAATTCCACTAGGAAGTGTTGACGTACTAGTGAACTGTTAAGTGAAACTGGATTTTCGAAATTAATTAGGAAATCAATAAAATTGTAAACATTCAATTGGTATTAGAGCGGATTTACTTTCCTGTAAGTGAAAAATCTAGGTAATGACATCGCACCATTTAGACCCTTCGTTTTAGTTGGTAATAAATATGCTGATGGGAAATTAAGATAAAAGTTTATGTTCAATCTTTAGATGAAAATTCTATGGCTTTCTATTGCTTATGCTCACTAAAAATGATGTGAAAGAAAAAACCAAAAGAGAGGTCACAACTGATTACACAAATTTTAACTGGAATTTTGAAGTCATTTGTTGACCCCAACCAATATTTCTTGATCTCCATATGTCAGCTAGCTAAGGAAGCATAGGATATTCTTAAAAATGCACATGAAGGAACTATCATGGTGAAATCCTCCAAACTCCAATATGCTTATAATGGAGCTCAAGAATTTGAAAATGAAGGATGATGAGCCATTCAATGACTTCTTTTTAAGTGTAGCATGACATTTTGGCTGTCACATTCCTTGATAAATGTTTGTTTAATTTTGTATTTTAAGTCATGTAATTTATGTACAATAGTTGGTAGTTAAAGCTTTTGTAAAGTTGTCTAAGTATGGTTGTCAACTTTGATAAATTGGAGTAGGTAGAAATTGGTGAAAACAAGTTTTTTGTAAGGTTATATTTTCAGCAAGTAATAAAACGTAACTAAGCTTCTTTCTCCATTTCCTTCTTCTTCTTCAGACTATTTTTCCTTCTCCGTCGAATCCTGTAAGCATTAAGCAAATACGGTGAGTTGAGTGCAAATCCAGTAAGTTGTATACAAATATGGTAACCTTGTCAAAACCGTAAGTTGTGTAAAATCCAGTAATCCCTTACAAAACCGGTAAGCTCCTTGCAATTCCAATAAGTCCAACTCTTTGAATCAAAACTCTTTCACGTCTGCACACAACTTTTTTGACATCTCCAGCTCCAGCTATGCCTTGGGCTTGAAGTATTCAAACAAAATTGTGAAAATATCCTTGAGATTATTGCCCAGCCTCTTCCATCTAAGTTTATGAAAAGCAAAGAAAACAACGACATCAAGTCCATCAAAGTGCAAGAGTTGGAAGGTTTCCGATGATCTATGAACTTAATCTTAACATGAAAGGAAAGGAAAATTTATCTGGAATAGTATTTCGAGCTCACGAAGAGGAAGATGAATGTAAAAAAAGTGATACCGATGACAATGTTTATATGCTTACCAGAAAATTAAAAACATTTGAAGGGTAACTGGATAAGGGAAAAGTTTCAAATCACAATCCATTCAGAACAAGAAATTTCCAAGCATAACTAAGTCGAATTCCTTGTATCTTCCCAAAGCGTATTCAATGCCATGAATATCCAATACCTTGAAAAAACCATAGGGTAATAAGGCCATGAATACTACCTAGAGCGAGGATGGTGAAGAAGATTTAGATGAGGAATGAGACACTATAAAATCAAATTATTTCTTCTGCTTGCACACATCCAAGCTTGTTTTGACTCAATCGAGGACTTAACTAGTTTTGACACACCAGTGAATGAGACAAAGGAGCAGATTGATGATGACACATATCTTACGGTGTAAACAAATATTTGTACCAACTCAAGGAGACATATTGGACTGGATGACTCGGTGGTAATCGTGAAGAACGAGAGAGGCGTGGCTAAATCTAAAAATTACCACGAAAACTCACGAAGGAAAGGGAAAATCAATCGGTGAACCTTCAAGTGGAACTCAAATCCTCAAAGGAATCGGTGAAACAATCACAATTTGAATGACTTGATTAAATGAAATGTTTGAGTTTTGGAAGAACTACTAATACCAACACGAACTAGGCTATATCGAGTGCGGCACAAAGAAACAATCACAAACTCGAGTATCTGTGATGAAAAATAACCCATTGCTGAAATGATGTTGGAAACAGTCTCCTGCTGTAAGTTCTGGTTCTATCCATGTGTGAGTCAAGAATGACTCTCCGAATTCAAAATAATGTCAGTATTACCTAATTATGCAGTTGACAAAATCAATGGTACCCTTCTGCTTGGTAGGTTTTATTTATCCAAATTAGGTTGGATTTTTGAGAAAATATTTTTTCCTTTTTACAATGTAATTTTTTAACGGGTAGATATTGTTTCGTTTATTCCCCGTGACTTTTGATCTTGTTTTCATCTTTATGGTATTTTCTAGGTTTGGCATGCACTCCTATAATTGCTAGACTATTTTCACAAGTTTTGTATTATTGAAATTGTGTTGGCACAATTATTGTATTTATTTTCTCCATATTAGTCAATTGAATAAAATTACTCTCTTTTTCTGCCAATTAATTCTTTACCTTTTATCTTATTGTTTCTTTGCAACTATATATTTCATATCTTATCTATATATTACCTCGATTTGTTTTATTTCCCAACATATGATATCAGAGTTATTGGTTGGGATCTGTTCGAGGTTTTTGTTATTGATAATAGTCGTGAAGTGTGAAATTCCACACTTGGATCGGAATACAAGATTCTCATTGTGCCAAATGAAGATGCGAGTTGTACTTGCACAAATGGATTTGGATGGTGCGTTGTTGAGAATTGAGAAAATGCCAACAACTTAGACAACGGAGGAAAAATAACAGAAGGATCGGAAGGCACTTTCATAGATCCATCTTCATCTCTCTAATAATATTCTTAAGGACGTTTTGAAGGAGAAAAACGGCAGCTCTATTGTGGTTGAAGTTGGAGCAATTGTGCATCACTAAAAGTCTGACAAGCAAATTGTATTTAAAGTAGAGGTTGTATTCTCATTGCAAGATGAATCTTTGGAAGATCATCTGGCTGTGTTCAAGGAGATCATCGTTGATTTGGAAAATTTAGAGGTAAAATACGATGATGAAGATTTGACCTTAATTCTTTTGTGTTCGCTGCTCGCTTTGATTACTTCGTTTAGAGACACGATCTTGTATAGTTGTGATACTCTCACCATTGAACATGCGTATGATGTCTTGTTTTCAAAAGAGAAGATGAAGCATCTTGTTGGATCTAAGACTAGAGATGGAGAAAGCCTTGTTGTTCATGGTAATCAGAAAATGGGTAAGTCGAGATCAAACTTCAGTAATCAGGTTTATTATAATTGCAAGAAGAAAGAACACATTAAGAGGGATTGCAAGAAATTGTTAAACAAATGTAATTTGACTGCAAATCATGGGAAGCAATCAAATATTTCAAATGTGACCAATATAGTTCAGAACTATTTGAGTGATTGAGATGTTTTAACGATTTCTGACATGGAATCTAAACCTAACGAGGAGTGGATTTTAGATAAAAATTGTGCATTATATACGTGTCACAATTGGGATTTGTTTGAAACATATGAAATGGTGACGCAAGGTGTCAATGATAACAACGAATCTTGTCGGGTAGCTGGTATTGGTAGAATTAGATTGAAGGTGGTGGATGGAATATGTAGAACACTTGATCACGTTCGACATATTCCAGACTTGATTAAGAATCTCATTTCGATGAGTACTCGTGATTCAAAAGGGTGCACCTTCTTCGGAGGACGTAGAGTCATGAGTATTCTAAAGGGTGTTCGTGCTGTATAGGAGGGACATAAGAGATCCTAGGTATACATATTGTAAGGTCATCCAAAATTTGTGAAGAAAAGTCAACACAGATTTAATATTGTTGTGGAGATTTAGTTTGGTACTATACCTTTGGGATTTGGTTTCGGTTTATATCGAAGAATATTACTCAGACGAGTTTGGAGGATATCGATAATTTTGCTTTGCCACCATTACTTGTAGTTCCATCATATTCAACTGATAGGGATAAACCCATTGAAAATAGGTACGTAGATGCTGATTCTGTTGCACATGCTTTTAGCGTTTCTAAAGGTGTTGAGACTATCCCTAGCCTTTTATGAAAGTATTGAGATTTGATTCTGCTATGGGTATGCTTCGACACTATTTGGTCATTTCTATTTCTTTGTGAATTTTGGAGATCCCGGTTTTAGGTTCAGGTATCCGTGTTAGATATCGTAGAAGTTGGGGAATATTTTTATGTTGGAGAAAGTTTGATTCTTGTTGAAAAGTTCAAATTTTTTTTGTCGCAGTTGGATTTTTTCCAGGTGAAGAAATTTTGGAGCTTCATTCATTGCATCGAAAGTTGTGTCAATGTGGAGATTGTTGTGTTTGTTACACAAATAAAGTTGGATTTTTTAGGAAAAAAAAATTCCTTCTTTCCATGTGCTTTTATTGGAAAAATATTATTTCATTTATTTTACGTGATTTTTTTTATCTTATTTCAATCTTTGTGGTATTTCACGAGGTTTGGTATGCATCCCTATAAATACTATAATCTTTTTCACAAATTTTGTATTACTGAAATATAGAATAATCGTGTAGATTTTATTTGTTTTCTCCATATTAGTCGATTGAATAAAAATACTATATTCTTCTATCAATTAATTATATGTCTTCTATCTTGTTGTTTGTTTATGATCATATACTTCATATTGTGTTATATATATTACATCGGTTTGTTTTATTTCCCACACTGCTAACACAAGAGGTGAACATGTTTCTATATATGCTTGCTTTACAGTGGTAGGTATGGTCATACTTGGGCACTGTTGGCTGTAGTTTCAGATTTGAGGTCCCAGAATCTAATGTAAAATGATGAAATAATGTAGTGTTATAAAATAGAGAGAAAAATATAAAAAAAAAAGTAGAAAAGTCAATAGACTTGTGTATTTTATTAAGAACTAAAGCCCCATATTAATAGAGAAAAAATTCGTATATTACATATTTACGACATTATTACATCATGTGTAATAGTGTTGTCGACAACTTTTTCTTTTTCAATTCTATTTCTTTTCTCATAATGACATAACTTATTGAAATATATAAACTTTCGACATATTACGTACCTAAAACCCTTCTGAGTTTTATAATTTGTTATGGCTCATTACTCATCAATAGTATACGTTTCCTTAATGGGACAATCATTGCTAACTGCTCCATTTTCATTTGGAGATTTTTATAATAGAATTGAATATCATCAAGCTTCAAGTGTGCCACAAAATTATCAAATATGATATTAACTAATTATCCTTTAGGACGTTAATTCGAGTTGGAGTATTTAAAGCCGGAGTTGAGATATTGTTTATGTCTTTAGTTAGTAAATGCATCCAAATGAATTATCTTTCGATCTTATGGTTCAAATTTTTTTTTTGCGATGATTTAGATGATGATGTATTTGTACATTATTTTTATCTTCTTAATTCCTCCTGTTAATGTGGAGAGAAGTGTCCAATCAAATTAACAATTAATAAACTGCGTTATAATATATCATTTGTTTAGTATGAGGGTTCAAATTACGCATTTATTCTAATCATTCTTTACTTTTTATCTCAATTTAATATGATGGATTAATTGTATAAATATTGTACTATCAAATAATTAGATGAAGAAATCAGGCTCTTACGATGAATCAATTATAATATAGAGAACTTGATATTGATATGATGCATGATATAAAATCGGAAGTATTTTGTTCTCAATTAAATTAGTTAAAGGCTTTTAACAAGCGATAGTGTTAATAAGACTTATTGAAATGTTGAGATTTAGGTTCACTAGCATTAATAAGACACAATCTTGATTGAAATCCTAAAGTTATGCTCATAATTTAATATTTGAACAATAATTTCGCAAACTTTAGGTTGCGAATACCACACAAATAAGGGTATTAGCACATAATGTTCCAACATTTCGATGTAATTGTGGAAAACGTCATTTCCTTTCATTGGTTTTTAATATTTTTACACTTATTTGTACATTTCATTACGCTAAAAGGTCATTTTCATCCATTTTCTTAATTAAAAATTGTTGAATGATGAATATACACTTCGCTTTAAATAAAATAATAAAAAAATCAATTACAGCTATTGTCGCAATTTTTTTTAATTAGCATATAATGTGCATATTTTTCACTATTCTTGCGAAAAATAACCATACCTTTATTTTTTGGCATTTTCACATTTGATTGCGCAAAACATCCATTTTTCTCAATAAAGAGCCGTAAAATAACGAACATACCCTCCTATTTAAATTGAAAAAAATAGAGAATTAATTGCAATCAAGTCCCTTTTTAAAAAAAATATTAATGGGCCCCAAATAAATTATTATAAAACAGAAATTAATTTTTTAAAAAAAGTACAAACGAGTCCCAATTAAATTTAGAAAAGATTTAGAAAAAAATAAAAAAGTGCAAAAGAGTCTCAATAAATTATTAAAAAATAATTAATTAAATAATTAATTTGCTTTAAATTTTTTATTTCTTTAAATAGGAGGGTATATTCATTATTTTCCATCTCTTTATTGAGAATATAAATAAAAATAGATAGATGGATTGTATAATCAAATGTGTAATTAAGGGTGAAAATGTCAAAAAATGAAAGGTATGGAAGTTTTTAGCAATAATAGTGAAAGGTGGGAACGTTATGTGCTAATTACACTTTTAATAATATATTTGGGGACACATTTGAGCTATTTTGGAACTATGATTACAATTATTTTTTTCGTTTTCTTTTTGTTTTGTTTAAAGAAAATGATATACTCGTCATTTCACAATTTTTAATTGAGAAAATGAATGAAAATGACATTTTGCGTAATGAAAGATGAAAATAAGGGTGAAAATGCCAAAAAATAGAAGTTAAGGAAGTTTTTCATAATAATAGGGAAATGTGGGAACGTTATGTGCTACTTACCCTACAAATAATATTTAGATGGTCAACGTAAATGATGATGTGGCTCCATTATCACCATAATTAATTTTTAGAAATATAAGAAACTCAATCTCTATTGTAGTTAGTAACGATCAATGATCAATTTTCAATAAAAAAACAAACAAACAAACAAACATCATATATAGATTTTTAAGATTGAAGAATATTCTGGTTCTTCCTTAAATGTCCATTTGAATTCTCATTTCGCATCATTAATGATTTGGACAAACCAAACAATGTTAGTGTACTAATTACGACACATTTTAGAAATTTTATAAGTTTCTTTTTTATTTAGTACAGTCAATTTTGTTCCTTCATATCACAGAATATTGACTCTTCTGGAGCCTTGGATGAGATTTTTGTAAACTCATATTTTGTCACACTTTTTATTATCATCCGAAAGCTCATTCTATTTGCTAGATTAAACATGATATTCTTTTTAAATATTTACATATATATTTCATATTTAGTTATGCTTCTTTAGGAGCATAAACATAATTAAATATGAATGTAAATCATATGATATTTTTTGAGATTTGTGCTACTTTGAGAGCAACAACATAATATTAATGCTCTTCATGAGCAACAACAAACTATTATTTAGAAATATAAATCTTCGAGAGTGTTTTCCTTGCAATAATATTAATATTTATAGAGTTTTGTGTTTTTTTTTAGAGCAACAACGTAAAACATTTTTAATTTAAAAGTAAAAAGGATTCGACAACAATAGTAATATATACGTTAAAGGAACATAAAAAACATTAATATAAAGAAGATTACATCTAGAAGGCATAAATCATAGATTAAAACAATTGTTGAAAAGATATAACTATAGCCATGCAATGAAAAGAAAAAAAAAAAAGACAGATTGTATGCAATCAGAATAGACAAATTAACAATCTAATTATTAAGTTTTAAATTATGGAAGATGGACAAAAAAGATGAGGTATATAAGGTGTCACTTGCCATCACACTGTCCAAGAAATCCCTTAATTTAACTTTTAATCTTAAGCTCCAAATGACATAATAATGTGCTGAAACTCTAAAAAATGTTATGTGGAGCACACAGTAATTGGAACATGTTAAAAATGAAATCACATTGACCGGCATACTATTGGAAATGCAATGTTATAAATAATTGACAACAATATTTTGAAAAAATAAAAATAAAAAAATATGGAAACCAAATAACAAGACAGTTAGAATAATTTAAAGATTAATTATGTGTGTACATAATTATTCTTCACAGAAACTTGCGAGAACACTCACATGGGGGTAGGCTCCATGTGACTAAAATATTGGGAAAAAAAAAAAAAAAATCAACCCCCTTGCTTTGAGTGTTATGTATGTTCTGTGTACACGGATGACGATTCTAATTTAAACTCCATGTGAGTAAAATATTGGGAAAAAAAAAATCAACCCCCTTGCTTTGAGTGTTATGTATGTTCTGTGTATACGGATGACGATTCTAATTTAAAAGAAGAGACAAACATAACAACGTTTAAATTTATTAGGGACCAATTCATGGATCCCAAGAATCATTGACATGGAATTTCGTCTAGCACATGATATGCACAAATAATAATAATAATAATAATAATAATAATAATAATAATATTTTTTAAATATTGTTATGTATAAATTTATGTTTTTTTTTCAAAAGCAACAAAATAATATAAATATTATATTATTTTTCAAACAATTTTACAATATTCTTTAGAATATTGATTTAGATTGTTTCTTTTCAAAAATGATAATGCAATATTCTTCTGCAATAATGCACCAAAATATTGAATGAAAAAAAGTTCATTCAAGTAAATATTTTTCTATCATAAATTGGTATAGTCAAATCAAAATAATCATATCAAATAACTATACCTCTTTGTGATGCAATTTTAAGTTAAGAGAATACTTCCATTTTCTTTTAATAGAGATCCAAAGTTTCTTTGTAAACTCAATTGATTATTATCTTATTTTGATTGAATGAAAAAAAAAAAAAGGTTTATACCTCAACTGACTAGAGATTTGTAAACAGAAAGAGAAATAAATTTTGCAAAGTTAATTGGCTAGAACATCGTGCTAATAACGTGTTATAAAATATAAAGAAAAAAGGAAAAGAGTAAAAAAGTCAATAGATTTGTGCGTTTTATTAAGAACTAAGACATCATATTTATAAGAAAGAATTAGAGATACAACGGTATTAAAAACTATGGCTATATGGGTATAATTGTCATTCAATAATAATCATATTATTTACAACATATAGTTAATTTATATTTAGCGGTAAAGGAAATAAGAACACAAGAGAGGGAGAAGGAAAAGGATTTGGAAATTTTCAAAATCAGTTTTTTTTTTTTTTTTTAACATAAAGGGACTTTTTAACACAATGCAAAATTACATTTTAGCCCTCAATTGCTCGACAATATTTTTTTTTGACATTTTTATTATACATTAACATTCTCCACCTTAATATGTTTTTGTTGGACTCCAAGTGCCTCTCATAATTATTTAATGTGTTTTTGTTGGACTCCAAGTGCCTCTCATAATTATTGAAATCTTGATATTAGAAGTGCATTTGTGAAGATAATAGAAATTTGCTCTTCCAACTTACAATAGTCGAGTTCACCTCATCTTCAATTGCATTTCGATTGAAATGGTACTTGATTGCAACGCGTCTTGTCCAGCTATGAAAACATAGATTTTTAGACATAAAAATAACTGATTTGTTATTACAAAATAGTGGTGCGGCCTCTCCTTTGTTTCTCCTCAATGTCTTCTAAAATGATTCTTAGTCAAATGACTTGTGAGGTTGCAATTGAGACTAACATATATTTGGCTTCAGCTGAGGATTTAGCAACTGATTGTTACTTCTTGAATAGCTACAAAAATACTTCCTAACAAAGGAAAAATGAATAATCGGAGGTGTTTTTCATGTCATGAACACAACTTCCCCGATCACTATCACAAAAGCCTCGTAACTTCACTTTCAAATTCTTTTCAAATCTGATCCCAAAATTTATTATCCCTATTATAAATCTCAAAACTCTTTTACCCACCCCAAAGTGCTTATGACTTGGACGATTCATGGACCTTGAAAGTAAACTTACTGCATACATGGCATCCGATCTTGTAGCTAGTTGTAAGATAAAGCAAGTTTTCAATCAAACTTCTATAAAGAGTTTCATCCATTTTCTTTTCTCCATCATCCTTCAATAATTTCTCATTACAAACAAGTGAATTTTCAATAGTTTTACCCCAAAATATTCTGAAATTTTAAGAACTTTTTCAAAATACTTCATTTGAGAAATAAACGCTCAATTTCCATGTTGATATATTTTCATACCAAGAAAATGATGTAGTAGCCCTAAATCACTCATGGCATATCTTTTTATCATGTCAATTTTAAAATTTTCAATCATTTTTGTATTGTTTCGGTTCACATCGAATCATCAAAACATAAAGCAACATAAAATATACCAGTGTTACCTCAGTGTTTCGCGTACAAGGTTGGTTCACTTTTGATTTTGAGAAATCCATTTTACTGAAAATAGCCATCAATTTGACCATACTAAGCACTCGGTGCTTGTTTGAGCCTATACAAGGCCTTTCTTTTTCTTCACCATTTGCAACAAAACCTTAAGGTTGTTTAATATACACCTTTTCTTTTAGTTCTACATTTAAAAAAGATGATTTAACATCAAGTTGGTACAGTAACCAACCTTCTTGGGCTTCAAGAGCTACGAGTGCTCTTATGGTGTCTAGGTGAGCAATTGGAGCAAAAGTTTCATCATAGATGATCCTGGGCTGTTGGTGTTACAATCCATTTAAATTAGACAAAAGTCAAAGGAGGAATTGTCAAAGTCATAGTCAAAATGGGACTTAAATGAAGCAAATTATTTTGTTGGGGTTTATTTTGCAATGAATAATATATGAGGGTTTNTGGGCTGTTGGTGTTACAATCCATTTAAATTAGACAAAAGTCAAAGGAGGAATTGTCAAAGTCATAGTCAAAATGGGACTTAAATGAAGCAAATTATTTTGTTGGGGTTTATTTTGCAATGAATAATATATGAGGGTTTTAAATTGATACAATTTTAAGTTGGGAGTTCACTTTTCAAGTATTAAAATGTAAGGATTTAATAGGGTCTTATATGAAGGTTGGAGGGCTTCCTTTGCAATTAAAGCTTAGTGCCCCATTAAAATTGCTATTGGAAACCCCATTTTCATCTTTTTACACGCGCACACGCAGCTGGCCAGAAAAGGCAAGCCTGAATGAGAGCTGAAGACCGGAACCAAGAGAAAGAAAAGAGAGGAAAAAAAGGAGAAAGAAAAGAAGGGAAAAGGGAGGAAGAAAGAGTAAGTATTATTTCCCTCAATCTTGGGTTTAATTTATCTGTTTCTTCAAGAGGTAAATGAATAATTTATGTTGAATTTCTAGTGTTTTAATTTGTTAGTTTAATTTTCAGATTAAGTTGAAGGAGTACCATTGTTAGTTCAAGTTTCTTGATTGATTACCCTCCATTTACATCAAGGTAAGGGATTTTATTTTTGGGCAAACCCTAGAATTTTTATTTAGATTCTTGAATAGAGTATATTTGGTAGAAGGATTGTTACGATGAAATACTTACTTGGAAGTATGAATTCATGGAAGAAAATGAAAATTTAATTGGTTGAATTATAGAATTGTGATGATGAAATACTTACTTGAAAGTATGAGTTTATGGAACAAGATGAAAATTTATTTGGTTCAATTATAGTTACTAGTTGTCACTAGATTGAAGTAGGTAGTTGCATTTATGTTTAGAATGAAGGTTATGTTGAAGAATTAGTTATTAGAAAATGGACTAGACGGTGTTATTAGTTCCAATGGATTAAAGGAATAATTTGGGAGATTTATTCGAGTATCAAGAAATTTAGCTTAATTATTTTAACATTAGATATTAAAGGTTTCTTGATTGGATAATGGTTAAATTGGTTATCTTGTATGGTATTTCAGGTGGTGACAAATATATTGGAAAATCTTATCGAACGTCATAGTCTGTAGCTTGTTTTGTGTGAGTGGAGAACTTACTTTTCCAATGTACTTACTCATTTTGTTGTATCAATTATTATCATTTTTAGATATCAGCTTGAGTCTAATGTATGATTTAGCACCTGCATTATAATTTTATATGATTTTATGATACAGATTTTAGTCAGAGGTCTTTGGGACCCACTCTCCTACACACATAGGCTTGGGTCGTGTACTAGGGTGATTAGCCTTTGGGTAGCTCTGCGTACGTATGACCAAATTATCAGATTAGTTGAAAGGCTTTACCTTGTATATCGAGATTACTCTGTACATGAGTAAGGCTATTCATTTGGTACTTATTGGTGTGACTCTTTAGTATATCATATTATGTTTATTCAATTGTAGACTCATGGATTTTTTTTCAAATATCAGATAATAGTTCATTTCGGAATATAGAATTTAGCTTATTCTGTTACAGAAATAAGATTTTAACTTACAGAAATGATAGCTTTACACAGATTTTTGTTGATACCAGATTTTTTATTCTCAATATATTTTACGATTGGTTATTCAGAATAAAGAGTAAGAATTTTATGATTTTAGTACATTTTACTTCTAAAAGAAATTATCAGAATTTAAAAATTCTTAAAATTGTTAGAAAATAAATCAGATTTTTCTTTAATTATGTATAAATGGAAAAAGTATATGTATTTGCGAACTATCCACTCACTGAGTTACAAGCTCATATATTTTGTCACATCTTTCCTTATCGGATAGTAGCTGAGTTGACCACCATCGAAGTCTATTGATCCACCGAGTTGAGTATGATTCATTTTGTCAACTTACTTAGTTCATATTTTTTTTGGGATGTATGTATGTCGTGTCAGCAAAGTTAAATAGTAGTACATGTATCCATATCATGGGCTCACTGCATATTGGGTATCTTGAGTACATTTGGATACTTTTGTTGTAAAATATTTGTAAAGGTCGACTTCCTAGTATTATATTTTGAATAGTTTGAGTTTTGAGGGGCTCGTGTACCCTATTTTAAATTATATGTACTGGTTTGAGAAGATTGATTATTGTTCATGTGGTTTTTTTCCATATTACAGGGGAAATGAGTTTTGAGGGGCTGGTGTACCCTGTCTGAAATTATATGTACTGGCTGGAGTAAATTGATTATTTTGGTTCATATTACAAGGGAAGCTCTGTCAAATTTTGTATAAAAGTAGGTTACAGTTTAAACAGGTCATAGTCGCCTTGATTGTAGGTCCGACACTTAGCTGGTATCTATCATCGACGTACGACATGTGTCGGGTCCATTAGGGTGACTTGGGACGGGTCGTGACAGTTGGGGATACCTTTTCATAACTAACGTTGTTTTAATTCTCTTGAATGATCCTTCCAAATTATGCTTCACCGTGAAGACCCATGTTAAACCAATCACATCTTTCCTTAATGGCCTTTCAACTAACTTCCAAGTTTTGTTTTCCTTAATGACTTCTATCTCTTCCTCCCTTGCTATTTTTCGAAACTCCCTTCATGGCTTCTTCAAAATTTTCGGTTTCAATCATACAAAATTTGCATCTTGCATAAGTTTCTTCAAACCCTGCACTTTTCTTGAAATTAAGCTTGGTGGTGATAAACTAGAATTAGAGGGACTTGAGAGGTTGTTTGGTGATGATGGTGCTGAGTTTGGTTGACTTGAATTTTCCTTATTTTCCATGTTATCATTGGCTAAATTTTGAGGCAAATTTATTTGAAGAACAACGTTTCTTTCAACTTCTTCATTTTCCTAAGTCTGTATAGCATTCTCATCAAACAACACAATAAGGCTTGTTATCACTTTCTTGGTCTTCAAGTTGTACAGTTTATAGCCCTTATATTGTGAGCTATAGCCAATGAAAATACCTTTTCACTTGCCTCATCATACTTGTACCGATTTTCTTTCAGTACTTGAGCATAGTATATGCGCCTGAACACTTACAAATGCTTCAACAACAGTTTTCTCCGATTACAAGCTTCTATTGGTGTTTTGTTCCACACGTCCTTTGTTGGACATCTATTTATTAAATAAACAAATGTATAAATCGACTCAGCCCAAAAAACTTCTGGAAGTTTTTTTCTTGTGTATAATATGGCATTTGGCATCTCCACTGCGATCTGATTTTTCCTTTCCAATACCCCATTTTATTGTGGAGTATAGCCAATTGTTAACTTCCTTTCAACACCTTCATCTTAACAAAAATTATCAAATTCTCTTGAAGTATACTCCTTATCATTATCACTTCTCAAAACTTTTATGAAATGGCCACTTTCTTTCTCAATAGAAATCTTGAATTTTTTGAAGATTTTAAAAACTTAAAGATTTTTTTCTCATGAGATAAACTCAAATCATTCTTGTAAAATGATCAATAAAGAGAATGAAGTACCTATTCTAGGAGTGAGATGGTGTATGCATTGGTTAACATACATCCGTATACACTAATTCAAGTGGCATTTTTACTCTCTAAGCTACTCATTTTCGAAACAGTTGCCGATGATGCTTTTCAAGGGCACATCTTTCACAAATTTCAGATTTTTCCTTCTGGAAGCCCTTATACTATGTTTTTCTGCTGTAATAATTTTAGCCCTTGAAATTTCAAGTGACTAAGTGTTTTGTGCCATAACCACGAGTCATTAGCCACCATTCGAAAAGCTTTGTCAATCAAATGTTCGAAATTTAAGGGGCTGTTCTCTTTGTGTTTCAGTTTTGTGTTTTGAGTTTTGAATTCATTTTGTGTTTTGAGTTTTTAGTGTCTGTTTTGAGATTGCTGAAA